>VYZM01001185.1:431815-445777 GCA_013398915.1 Dromas ardeola | reverse complement strand
TGCCAGCTGGCAGGTGAGGGGAGCCCAGGAAAAGTGGTTAATTAATTCCCAGTAAAATAATCAACTGCCGCCCACTCATCAGAAGGTGGGGAGGGACAAAGGCTCTTCTTAAGTTATTGCCGTGGTGCAAAGTTTGGGTAAAAAGGGATTATAGAGGGAGGTGTCCCGCTGCCTCGGGCAGGGGCTCCCAGACCTTTGGCCATGTCAGGTCTGAGCAAGCAGAGATGGCCCCAGGGAGGGGGTGAAGGGCCCCCAGGCCACACTGGGCACCCTGGCATCCCTGCGGCAACTGGCCCCAAGCACCCACCCCGCACCCTGCTGTGGACGGTGGCAGGATCGGGCCCCCGCAGCCTTTGCCCCGGGAAATCTGGCACCTTATGGAGCACGTGGGGATCTGTCTCAAACCCCATCCCTTCCCCCTGGGAATCTCCTCCTCACTCCCAGGAGCCCAGGGATGACTCACGCAGCGCCAGTGTCTCTCATACCGGGTGATGAGCTCCTGCCGTGGGCAAGCACCGACCGGCAGCAGCGCCGGCCTCGGCAGAGGGACACCCCGCAGGTAAGCGGCATGGAAACACTCCTCTGCTGCTGCCCCCCGCCCTGGCGAGGTGGGGCTGGGGCTGGGGCTGGGAAGATGCGTCTGCCGCAGGGAACGCGCCGCAGAGCCCGACCCGACGCTGGGGTGATGGGCGCATGGCTGGGCTGCTGCCACAAGTGTGCATGGGGAAGGAGAAATCGGGGGTTTGCGTGTGTGTCCCCGGGGATCACCCTGGTGAGACGGGAGCTGCCAGCTCCCATGGGAGGTATTTGCCTGGGGAGCCTCTTTGGCCCCCCCAGCCCCAAGAGCCAGCACATTGCAGGGGCCAGGCTGTGCGGAGCAGCAGTATGTGTTCACCCCAAGACCTCCGCCAGCGGGGGGAATATTGTTATGTTACTGATAGGTAAAATGTTTAAGGAGGGTCAGTGCCAAATGCAGCCCCGCATGGGGTGCCTTTATCCGGCACGATGCAATCCAGGGTCAAACCAGCTGCTCGGGTTCCTGGCACTGCTACGGGGTGAGATCAGTCTGAGCTGACAAGAATTGGTTTTTGTGGCTGCCCAGCCATGGGTCAGCACCTTGGTGTCGCCCCGGGCTGTGCAGCGCCCCCAGCTCGCCCGCTGGCTCTGCCCCGTGGTGCCGGCTCGCCATGCTGTGCTGTGCCCACCGTGCTGCGCCATGCCCGCTGTGCTGCACCGTGCCCGGCATGGCCTCCCCTGGCACGTGGGCACGGCACGGGGCTCGTCGGGGAGAGCGGAGGCGACGGCAGATTCCAGCGATGGGAGAGGACACGGTGAGAGCTGCCAGGTGAGTCATGCTCCAGCTGCTCCTATTTGCCCTCTGCCTGGGCCAGGCCTGGCAACATAAGGAAAATTAATAACAAATACCTGGGCAACGAGGCGAGAGATGGGGCAGGCGGTGCGGGACGGCGGCGGGCTGAGGCTGAGCAGGGCACGGAGCGTAGCTGGCAGCAGTTGAAGGATGCTTTTGCCGCGGCAAAACCAGGAAGCTTTGAGGGGTCCCCGCAACCCCGCAGAGGGGGACGGTGCTCTGCGGAGATGCCCAGACCAGGTCTGTGATGAGGCACGTGCCGGTGCATGTCCCCGCGTGTGAGCAAAGGCCACAGATGGTTCCCTGCGGCCACCCGGGCAGGAGCGCGGCTCGGTGATTTGGGGCACATGGGTGCTGTGATGGGGACCTCTCACTGCTGCTTCAGTGTCACTGTATCTTCTCTCTCCTCCCAGGTTGCTAACAGTATCGAGGCACCATGAATTGGGGGATGTTCGAAGGGCTCCTCAATGGGGTCAACAAGTACTCCACAGCCTTTGGACGCATCTGGCTCTCCCTCGTCTTCATCTTCCGCCTGCTGGTCTACGTGGTGGCAGCCGAGCGGGTCTGGAGCGATGACCACAAGGACTTTGACTGCAACACGCGGCAGCCGGGCTGCACCAACGTCTGCTACGACCATTTCTTCCCCATCTCCCACATCCGCCTCTGGGCCCTGCAGCTCATCCTGGTCACCTGTCCATCCCTCCTGGTCATCATGCACGTCGCCTACCGGGAAGCCAAGGAGCAGAGGCACCGTGCTGCCGGCGGGGACAACTGCCGCTGCATCTACCCCAACCCTGGCAAGAAGCGTGGGGGGCTGTGGTGGACCTACCTGCTCAGCCTCATCTTCAAGGCTGGTGTGGACATGGTCTTCCTCTACATCTTCTACCGCTTCTACAGGAACTATACCCTGCCACGGCTGGTGAAGTGCGAGCTGCCCCCATGCCCCAACGTGGTGGACTGCTTCATCGCACGGCCCACCGAGAAGACCATCTTCACCCTCTTCATGGTGGTCACCACCTGCGTCTGTGTCATGCTGAGCCTTGTCGAGGCCGCCTACCTGATTGGCAAACGGTGCCGGGAGTGCGTCCTGGCCAGCGGTGAGGACAGCTGCCGGCACAGCCAGGACTGCGCGCTCTCCCGCCCCGAGCCCGCGGGCACCGGGGGGCAGGTTTTCCATGAGGTGGACTACAAACCCCCCACAGCCTCCATCCCTGCCACGGACTCCAGCCCCACCACACTGCCCGAGGAGGAGGCTCTTCTCTAGAGCTGCCCTGGGGAAGGCAGGAGCCACTCGCCTGCCCTGCACCCTCCTCCTCCTCCTCCATCCCCCCCTGGCACAGGAGCTCTGGGGGTGGCAGCACCGAGGAGTCGGGCTGTGCCCGAGTGCTCTCTGCCTCTCCTGTCCTGGGGAAGGCACATTGCATCGTGCTGCTGAATGTGGGGTAAACCCAGCGCTGTAGGACATGTGTGGTCCCTGAGAGTCGGCAGGGACAAGCAGCTCCGCAGCGGCTGTGAACCAGCAGCGGTGCCCAGACGCCAAGCCCGTCCCAGCCACGATGGCTTTAGCTGATCCCGAGGGTATCCTTGCAATGAATAAAAATTTCTGTCACTCAGAAGTGATGCCCAGAGCGGTTGTTCTGCTGCTCCTTGGGCACAATGCTGCCAAGAGAGGAGTAAGGGCTGCATCCCCCTGGAAAGGCATCGCTCCCATGGCTGGCTCCAGGCTGGGTTTGGACCAGCCGCGGTGACAAACCACTGGCTGCAGGCTCAGGTCTGCTGGAGAAAAACCGCTGAAAATTGGAGCAGCCCCTGGAGATGGGCATGAGCGATGGCTTTGGCCAGAGAGGGGGAGCACCAAGGCCGGGTGGGTGGGTTTGGGGATGCGCAGGGTGTTACGAGGCCTGTGCTGCCTGCGGAAGGGCTTGTCCTTGCACCCAGCAAGTCAACAACAAAACTCTTGCTGCATTCGCCAGGTACTGGATGTAGGCGAGCAAGGAGGACAGCTTAATTATCTCCCTGTAATCCCTGGCTTTAAAAGAAATAAATAAATTCTTGATTTACGATGGGCTGCTGGGCACAGCCGGGCACACCCAGAGGCGTGAACGTCCCCAGGGACCCACGGGTGGGAGTTTTAAACATGTCACAAATTTTCAAACAAGCTCGGAGGTGGTGGGGAGTGGGGCCAGCCAGGACGGGTGCCCTCGAGCCCCCCGGGGAACCCCTCTCCCTACCCCTCACCCTACGCAAGCAGCACCACAGGTGTCAGGGCCATTTCAGGCTGATGCTATTGTCGTTAATAACACTCATTAGCTGAGTGGGGACAGAAGCAGGTGCCTGGTGCGGCAGCCACCGCAGCGAAGCGCAGGGTGAGGATCCGGCCGGGCAGGCAGAGCCCGCTGTGGGCTGCCGGCTTTTCCTGCCTGGCCAGAGAAAAACACCCCAGCAAAACAGTCGAATAAAGGAGAGGAAAAACACCCCAACCATTGATTAAACAATAACATTAAATGCCAGAATATGATCTTGTTTATTGCTGTAATATGTCGCGTTCTGCCGTGATTTGGGCGGTACTGCAATTTCTAAGGCCATCAACGGTAACTGAGCATTAGCCGGGATGAATAATTAACAATAATTTCATGGCAAATGCACTCGTAAGTAACATTAACATTGAATACGCAGCTCGATCTGTTACTGGTTTTGCTTTATTTAGAGGGTGCGATTATTATTTTTTCCATGAGCGCCGGCACTCCCCGGCTCTGCTGCAAAGGAAGCGGTTGGGGCCGGGGGGAGAGATGCCATCACCCCGTCGTTTCAAACCGGGGCCACTTTGCAGCACGCCCGACCCGATGAACCAGCTCCCACCCGAGACGCTCACTGGGCACAGCCGGGCTCCGTCCCACAGCCCCCCCTGGGTCAGGGGACCAGGCTGGGTGCGCTGACGGGGGAGGCGGAGGAGGGATGCCGAGGGCAGGCAAGGCTGCAGCGCTGCCGGACGGGAGCGCAGGGACTGGCCCGGCCACCCCACGAGGGTGGGGGTGGTGGAGGAGCCCTGGGGGGATCCCTGCCCGGGACCCTCTGGGCACACGGTGTCTCCTTGCGAAGACACCCGTTAGTTCGGAGACCTCTGGGGTAAGAGATGCAGACGGTGAAATGCAGGTGGATTTCTTCCCTCTTTTTCACATGAGGCTGTGCTGAACTCTGCCTTCCTTCTGTCTGCTCTCATTGCTGCGCTTGCTGGATTATCCACCTGAAAATTATTTTCTTTACTGGAGCCTTTAGTGTCAGAGGATACAAGTTGTCCTTTGTGTGCAAGCCACTGCCTCTGATTTAAAGAGCTAGGGCTGGGCTGTTTGTTTTCCAGCAAGGTTGGCCGCTGTTCATCAAGGCTGTCCTCGATGAGCAAAATTCCACGAGGTGTTCCCCAGCTGCAAACACTGATCGCTGCAGAGATGGGACCCAGAGCAGCCGCCCTGCCCGCCTGCCCCGCTTCCCCACCTCAAAGCTGCAGCTGGAGCTGCTGCCAGTTGCGAGACACCCGACGATCCAGTTGCCACGTGTTGTTGTGCTGCTTTATCTCGCTCCAAGCAAGCGCTGCAGCCACTCGGCAAAGCTCCGGCTGTCTTGCACCATCCGGGCTTGGGATCAGCAGCGGCGGGCCGGACAAACGGGAATGTTCGGCTTCTTTCTGATGCTTTTCTATGCTCTGCACCAAGGGGAGCCGAGGTTGCCCCAGCTGGTGATGCAGAAATGGGGGGCTGGAGGCTGTGCCACCTCCTGGGATGCACAGCGCTGGGTTGAGAGGCAGGACCAGTGTTGGTGGGAAAGCAAAAAAAACCTGGGGGCTGTCAAAATAAAAGCTGAATATGACTTTGCATCATCACACAGAGGACTGTATCTGCTTGCAGGGTGCCTGGAAGGCCCCCTGAATTTTGGGGAGAGGGGATTTAAAACAAACCCATCACTAACTCCAGCCCAGCCAGGGATGTGGAGGGGCTCAGTGCACAGTGGCACTGGTTGGGGACAGTGCCTCCTTCCCAGTGAGGGCTTGTTTCTTCCCTGCCCAAAAACCTACTGTTTGCTGGGAATGGAAGAGAAACTCCTTGATTTACATCCTGCGTGTCGGCACGAGCGGCTGCCCCGGCTCCCAAGCTCCTGTGACTCCCGTGCCCCAGTGCTTGCGGGGGAGGTCTCATCCCCGGGGCCATGGCCCCAGAGCGGGACAGCCGGGACGGCCGGGATGCTGTCGGCAGGCAGGGAGCTGGAGATCAAGAGGCAGGGCTGGGTCCCAGCCCCGGCGGGCGGCCAAGTGCCACCTCCTGCGATGGCCCATTTAAGACCTTTTGAAAGAGACTTTGAGGTTTTCCTCTGGTTTGGCGGCCACCTGCTCCACTGCTCGGTTTTTTCCTTTATGGACAACCCAAGGTTGGGCTGCTGGAAGTCACCGAGTGTTGTTAGCGTTCACGTCTGGCACTGAAGCTCTTCACCCATCACCCCACTGAGCCGGAGCGGGGTCACATCAGGGTGACATGCCCGTGCACATACCCAAAGCGCCTCTGAGGGCTCGCTGGTGCTGAGAGTTGCCAAACCCCGTTGGCACCTTGTCCCTGTGCCCGCAGGGGCATGATCAGTCAGCAGAGGGATGGCAGATGGGGTGCAGGGACTTTGCCCTTTGCTGGGACGCCCAACTACTCGTCTCAGAGCTGCAAAACACTGCAAAACATGGGGTGTTTCCCTTCCCCACCCAATAGCCTTAGGGGAAATCTTCTGCCCATGCCAAAAGGCACACGAATTTTCTCGACGTGGCCGCGTGACCTCTCCTGAAATGCCGAAATTGTAGGTAAAAGGCTGCTGGGGGGATCCGGCCCCACTCTTCACCTGGCCCTTACGGAATTTTACTGCGGGGCAGGGAGCGGCTGCCTTGGCAAGACATCAGCCCTGCTGGTGGTTCTCATCTTCCTGGGTTTTTCATCTTGAAGGCCACAGCCCCGAGATTGCTCATGGAGAGCCTCTCTACAACAACATAGCTCAAATTCCTGATCCTGCTGATAGGAGCGTGCAAAGGCAGCTCCTGGGCGAGGGAAGGCTCACGGCTGCTCTGGAGACCTTCCTTTGAGGGTGCCAGTGTTTGCCCCCTGCTCTAGGCTCCCCCCGCTCCACACCCCAGGCTCCACGGAGTGTTTGCTTTGGATCCCATTCCCGTGGCCTCTTCCTGTCCCGTCCCCAGCCCTGCAACCCCCACACACACTTTATTTCACCTCCTGGAGCCACAAAGCTGCTGGGTGAGCGGCTCCTCATCCACCACGAGTGCAGGGAGCAAACCTCTCACAGCACCAAGCACCCGGCGGGGCTCTTCAAACGTGTCCCCACGGGAGGGGTGGCCCCGGCCAGGCGCCATGTGGGGCTCCACTGGCCAGGGAGCGCCTGGGAAAATGCCCCGGAGCGCTCGGCCCTGGGGCGTGCCGGAGCGATGCCGGGAAAGCCTCAGGGCAGCTGAGAGGCCGGGTAAACCATGGGCGAGCGGAAACACATTCCTGGCCGGGCCACATCTGCAGAGGCATGAAATGGGGCTGCGCCGGGGGAGAGGCTGACACAGCCCCTGGGAACCACCGGCACTCTGGGGACAGGGACGGTCCTCCTAGGGACACATCCCAGGTCCCAAGGGGACAGGACTGGACGCAGCCAGCAAGGCAGGGTCCCGCTGCAGGGGTCCCTGCTGCCGTGCTCGGTCTGTGCCACTCCTTGGGAAAGTCTCATCTGGGACACCCCGGTGCCAGCAGGGCAGTGGCTGCAGGTTGCTGTAGGTTGGAGATATCAATGAGCTGTTGCAAAACTATTACTAAGGCAAAATCATCAAAAAGTCGGTTATAATTGTGTAATTTGTGATTCTTAGCAACAGTTGCTGGCTGACACGCAGCTGGGGGGACAGTGTGAGCCCAGTGCCAGTCCCCGGCTGCCCTGGTCTGGCCCAGGGTTTGCTGCCGGGTTTGCGGTGCCCAGAGCCGCCCATGTTGGGGACGGAGCATCACCTGGCAGGAGCCACTGGCGCTGCTTGCAGAGGAATCCGGCTCCGTTGATCTCACTGCAGGATTTGACCCGCCTTTATTGTTCAACTCAAGTGTGTGCATGCATGTGCGCAGACAAGAACCTCCACGGGAGCTGTTTGCCAGACTCACCCAGTTACTGGGAACAGAACAAACTACCCTTCCCTTCCCGACACGGGCTCAGCGCTGCACACAAAGCCTGGGCACACCGGAGCGCTGCCGACGGAAAGAGCTTCTGAAAGGTGCCTGGATCCGGCCACCCCCCTGTGTCCCTTTCCCGGCTGGGCAGGTACCTCCAGCACGCCGGGGCAGAGGCAGGGGGTGCTCGCCGGGCTGCTGGGGACCTGCGGGTTGTTGGGGGGGGACAGACTCCGCGGCGCTAACGGGGCGCAGGTGGGAGCTGCGTTAGGTGGGGACCCCGACAGCGCACAGTGTCACGCTGGGACCCTGCAGGCAGTGCCGGCATCCCTGGAGCATGGGGTTGCAGGGTGATGCAGGGGGATGGCACAGTGTGGCAGCTTGAGGAGCAGGAATGGCCACCACAGGCCCCTCTCCTCCATCCCACCGCCCTCCCCGGGGACCGAAAGAGGCTGAGCTCCCTCTGGGGAACGCGCACAGCCCCGCTCTGCTGCATTTGCACCCCAGGTGGGAGCTGTGCACTTTCGGGCCCAACGCCCTGCACCCACACGGGGCAGGACCTGGTGGTGACACAGCGGGCTGGCATGCTGGGGGCTGGTGAGGTTGCCGGGCTTCACAGGAGGCAAACTGGTGCTGCAGGCAGAGCTGAGCACACCGGGAGAGTTGCCCCTCCTCCACCTGGCCACCAGCCAGCGCCGTCCGGGCTGCGGGACTCCCACAGCGCCGTGCTCCGCACCCTGGCGCGGGGCTCGGCACGGACCTCACGTCCCCTCCCGACCCACCACGGGTCCATGGCCAGAGCCGGTGTGGGGCTGAGCCAGGAAGGTGGGTGCCGGCAAGGTGAGTGCTGGGTGGCATCATCCGCGGGGACCTGGAGATGGGGACACGGGTGAATTGGCAGGCTGGAGAGGGGGCACTGGCCCTGGGGGCATGCAGGGGCTACGGGCTCCACCCTGGGCACCACCTTTCGGCTGAGGAGGGGAAAGGGCTGGGCGGGAGCGCTGCGATTGCTCCCCACCCTGGCACACTGCTGCGGGTTTGCCAGGGAGGAGGATCTCCTGGTTTCGGATGAGGTGGCGAGCAGAGGTGTGCAGGGCTGGGCAGAGGCGCTGGCACTCGGCACATGTTGACACAGGACCCCAGGGTGGCCCCGCTCAGCTCAGCTGCGCTTCTCGGTGCGTCCCGGTCCAGCAGCGTGGGAGTGCGACGGCGGGTTCAGGGCTCACTGTGGGGTGGACCCAGCCAGGTACGGGCTCCAGGCAGCACTCCAGGCTCTGTTCCTTCCCTGCAGCCCCAGGACACCTCGCCACACCACACAGCCCTCCTCGAACGAGGGGACGGTGATCACCTGTGTTCCACCGCACCCCCAGCCATGCCCCACACTGGGCACTTCCCACCCCCCAGCCCCCGGTGAGCGGGGAAGGAGCCGGCGCCTCTTCCAGGTACGTCTCGGAGGCACTGGGTCAGCAATGGGCAGCGGCTCCGCGGGAGTGGGAAGGCGAGTGCGCGGCGCTGATTGACCCGAGTAGCTGGGGTTGAAGGAATTAGCATTTGGGGTTGAACAAAGCTTTTGATCTGGCCAGAAATTGGAACAGCCCGTTTGCTCTGTTCTTCGAGGGCTCAGCCCTCCCTGCTTACTCTGGAATCGTGGGGTGCTTATCTCTGGTCTTCACCCCCGCACCTCCTGTGCTCCCATCAGTGTTGGTGTCCATTACTCAAAGCAACTGCTTAAAAGCCAACAGTGCGGGATGGACCCAGCCCGCCATCCCATGAAGCTGTCACAGGAGACACCTTTACAGCACAGAGTCAACGGTGCCAACTCACCTCTGGGTAAAAATCACCCAGGGTTTGTAAACCCGGGCGGCAGTAAAATGCTCCGGGTTGGGCTCAGCACACCGTCCTCCTCTTCGCACCGGGGCAGCCCCAGGCTGAGCCACGGAGCCGGTTTGGCTGGCGCGGGGCCTCGGGGCTGCCGGCGGCGCTGCCGGGAGCGGGGTGCTGGCCAGGGCGACGCGCCAGTGACACGCACAGACTCTCGCTTTCAGCAGCCCCACGCTCGCCCATGCTCGGGCCGCCTCAGGCGTCACCTGCAAGACAGAAAACCTGTCCCTGGCGTGTCCCGGCATCCCGGCTCTGCAGAAGCAGCTTCCCCTTCGGCTCTCAGCATTAGGAAAGCACAGTGGCCAGTTTAGTGCATTTTAACCAAAAAACTGAGGCTCAGGGAAGGGTGGGACCAGTTGGGACCAAGCCTGAGATTCCCTGGAATCTCCCTAGTGGCAAAGGTCTCCATCCATCCCCAAAACACGCTGGTGGACAGCGTGCAGGGGAGCGTGGCTGAGCCGCACAAAACCCTGGGGAGGAACAAGGACCGGGGAGCACAGACCGGGAGCTGTGCACAGGGTCCCACCGGAGAGGTGGAGCTCCCGCTGCCCCCCCATCCTCCCCTCCGCGGCTGTGATGCATCGGGGGCACGTGAAGCAACCAGTGAGACTGCACCTCAGTGCTGGGCAGCCAAGAAAGGGGCTGGCAAGGCACTGGGGGTCCATCCTTGTGGGCATCGGCACGTGGCCCTGCAGGCAGCTGGGGAGGAGGACACGGTCTCGTATGGCAATGTGCCATGGGGTCCCCTCCCGCCCCCATCCCAAGGGACCTGCCAGCTCGCGGGGCTGGTGTCCCCACAAGCCTTTCCTTTGCTGACATGCCAAGCGCCCTGCATGGCCGTCCTCGCCTGCACCCCCAGCACGGCCTTGCCTTGTTGATCCTGGCCCGCGCCGGGGGACTGTGCTGCCAATTCACACCAACATGCGCAGTCAGGCTGGGACTTGGTGGCAGGGACTTGGCTGGATGGCTCATCCCTTACGGCAAAGCCTCTGTCAGAAGGAAGTGCAGAGGGGTTGAGTCACCTCTGACTGTCACCAGGACAGCACGGGGCTGGGCTTTACTGTGCACGAGTCGGATGGTCCCCCCACCCCAAACGAGCATAATGTGGGGAGGGAGAGATTCTGGCAGGTCTATGAGATTAAGCGCAGTGAGAGATGAGCTGCCCCGTTGCAGCCTCCCATCGTTCTTCACCCACCGCTTCTGCTGCCGTTTCTCCAGGTCTGGTGACTCTGGCCTCTGCCGGCCGCCATGGATTGGAAAACACTGCAGGCGCTGCTCAGCGGGGTCAACAAGTACTCCACAGCCTTCGGCCGCATCTGGCTCTCCGTGGTCTTCGTCTTCCGTGTTCTGGTCTATGTGGTGGCAGCCGAGCGTGTGTGGGGAGACGAGCAGAAGGACTTTGACTGCAACACGCGGCAGCCGGGCTGCACCAACGTCTGCTACGACCATTTCTTCCCCATCTCCCACATCCGCCTCTGGGCCCTGCAGCTCATCTTTGTCACTTGCCCTTCCCTCCTGGTCATCATGCATGTGGCCTACCGGGAGGACCGCGAGAAGAAGAACCGGGAGAAGAATGGGGAGAATTGCCCCAAGCTCTACAGCAACACAGGCAAGAAGCATGGCGGGCTGTGGTGGACCTACCTGCTCAGCCTCTTCTTCAAACTTATCATAGAGATCGTGTTCCTCTACCTCCTCCACAAGATGTGGGACAGCTTTGACTTGCCACGGCTGGTCAAATGCTCCAAAGTGGACCCCTGCCCCAATACTGTAGACTGCTACATCGCTCGGCCAACTGAGAAAAGAGTCTTCACCTATTTCATGGTTGGAGCCTCCTCCATCTGCATCGTCCTCACTGTCTGTGAGATCTTCTACCTCATCTTCAAGCGAGTTGTGCGGAGTGCGCGGAAGTGGAAGAAGTCCACCAAGCGCTCCGTCAGCTACAGCAAGGCCTCCACCTGCCAGTGCCACCTCAAGACAGAGGAGAAGGACAACAAGTCCCAGACTAGGTGTGTGGCAGCCCTGCGGGCCTCTGCTCCCAACCTGACTGCTGTCTGATGGGGCACTGGGCGGGGAAGAGGGAGGGAAGTGTGTCCAGGGATGGCTGTCCCCAGAGGTGGCCACTGGTGATGCCACCACCAGACTCTTCACCCAGGACCTCAATGGTTCTACAGGGGAGGGGGGCACATCCATGGGAACTCTCCTTTGGGGCCATGGGCACGTCCCCGGGTGTCCCAGCAGCATGGGCACGCTTGGTGGCAGGTGGGTGCTGGCTGCCCGTGGGCATGCCTGAGGTTTTCTCTTCTTTCCACAGAGGAGAGGAGCTGTGAGCTCTCCCGTCCCAGCCGGTTTGCCTTCCCTCTGGCCCAGCAGCTTTTCAAGCCTGACAAGTCCCCGACCCCTCGAGAGTGAACCCATGTGCAAAATGACTAAACCCAACAAATTAAAGTCCCCGAAAAAAAGGCCCCTGGGAGCAGACGCAGATAAGGTGAGGGCAGCCCCGGAGCTCTGCCAGCTGTACGCAGTGGTGCCACGGGGCTTGGACATCACACCGACGCACAGACACCATGCATGACTCTGCCGAGCAGCCGGCCCCGCCGTGGCAGCCACTGCTGTCCAGCCCGGCAGCGAGCCCAGCCGAAAGCTGCAGGGATGAAGCTGTTGAGCTTGGAGGGCGCACGGGACTGGGGCTGGCAGGAGGCAGCATAGGGGCTGCCGTGTCCCAACTGCTTCTCTTGAGTCCTCCAGCTCTGCTGCTCCCAGTACGAATGCATCAGTCGGTGCCCGGTGAGAGCTGGTGTCACCCAGCGCGGTGACAGTCCCCAGTTGGCCAGCTGGGGCAGGAGAAGCTTTTCTTCCTTTGCTCATGCAAGCACTGTGCCAATGTCCTGCCCAAATGGCTCTGCTGCTTCTCTCAGTGCCTTTGTGTCCCCCCCTTTGCCTCAGACGGACGAATCATGCACAGCATCAGCTACAGATCCAAAGGGCCAATAAAAGCTGTGCTGCTTGTAGACACTGGGATCTGCTCTGCACACTGTAAATTGAGGGGAACTGGTGAGGCCAGAAGAAATGGATTTGCAGAAGTTCCCCAGCAGCCCGTGGCCAGGTGCTTCTCACTCCCACCCGAGCCAGGGCAGCACGCGTCGAGTCCCAGGGCTGGCATGCCCAGCGTCGGCCCGCTCTGCCGCCTCCCGGCTTGTCACGTGTCGTTAAATTTTAATTCACCAGAACCGCACACTGGCCCCCAAGGAAATCAAGGAGGGCTCAGCATCAATTATTTACTAAACCTTGATAAACATTACAACAAATAGAAATGATTTCCATTTAATCTCTCCTTACGCAGCACCACGTGGAGGGTCTGCTGGCGCTCCGGCCAGCTGTGTGTCCAGCTCTGCTTGGCCCACCCATGCTCCCCCAGAGCCATGAGCGCATCCTGGTGTGCACTGACACAGCTGGGGTCAGTGCAGAGGCCGTGACAGCAATGCCCATGCTGCCAGGAAGGTGATGTGTCCTGTGCCAGGACACAGAAAAAGTGCTTCCAGCGTGGGCTGCTCCCATGGGCACCCCAGCACCGTGTCACCTGTGTCACCTGTGGTGCCAGCACTGGGCATGGGGCAACCGGTGCCACTGGAAAGGTGCTCCAGGAGGTTGAACGGCACAAGGTGTCCAACTGGGAAGGGGCTCTGGCACCAGCACAGGTCTGGTTTGGGACACCTGCACCTCTCACTGGGGGCCCATGGCTAGTGTGGCTGAAGCCTGTGCTGGGTCCTCCTGGTGGGTAAAGAAACGTGGGAGCCAGGACACCCGTGGGCGAGGGCAGCTCCGGTTCCTTTGTAGTTTTGGAGCAGCTCCCCAGAGGGGATCCTTTCCACCTGTGGAGGCCTGGCGGGGCACAGAGCATCACTGGGGACAGGCACCAAGAAGGGGCCATGCCGCTTGGGCAGCCACAACCCAGGGGTGGTGGGAGGGGGAAGCAGTATTTATGGTGGGCCGGCTGGGAGGTGGAGGTGGGCACTGGGCTCCGCAGCACCCTGGTGCCACGGAATGGAGCGGCACGTGGGCGTTACCTGAAGCACTGCAATTATTTTTTATTAAATATAATGATGCTGTTCCGGCTCTGCCCTCCGCTCAGCCCCGACACTGGCTGTGAGGAGGAAATGTCACATCTCAGTGCAGGAGAGACGGCAGCTCCCAGTTGTGTGCGTGGACTAGCCTAGTTTCTGGTTTCAAGAGCCCAAGCCCGCAGCCCCCGGCTGGCCCCACGCAGCACACAAGAGCGTGCCAGCCCTTTGCGGCCGCTGCAGCACAGTGAAGGGGGCACACACAAGGGTTTTGCTCCCCCCGAAGTCGGCAGGACTTAAGCCTGTGCATAAAATACCATCCTCTGCCCACCCGCTGTCCCCCCTCCTTGTTGCGGTGCCTCCGCCCCCCCCGCAGCGCCCCGCCTGAGCCCCCCCACAGCAAAGCTCCGCTTCAACCCCGGTGCCGGGTCTCAGCCCCGGGATCCCCGCCGCGGCTCGGCCCGGGAGCCGGTGGAGG
>VYZM01001185.1:399250-416453 GCA_013398915.1 Dromas ardeola | reverse complement strand
CGGTTGGGACGCAGGCTAGTGGGGGGTGCAGAAGGGCTGGGGGGGGGGGAAGGGGACAGAGAGCTGGGACACGGCCCCAGGGAGGCCAGAGGGAGGGAGAGCCCCGGACCCCGGGAGAGGCTGTCAGGGGCATGCGGGCGGGGGGCATGGGGACGGGGCAGAACCAGGCTTGTGTTCACCCGCCGTCGGATCCGAGAAAGGTCTAAGATAGAAAAGAGAGAAGCTGTGAGTGGGGCCAAGAGATGCCCCAGGGTGTCCCCGCGGCCCCCCATCACAGTGAGCTACGGCCGCGCCGTCCAGTCCGGGTAGAAAAGCGGAGGCTGCGGTCACAGCCGGGTCTGCGCCTCGGGGATGTAGATCTCGATGCTGTCCGCGCTCTCGGTGGCCGAGCTCTGGCGGAAGGAGGCAGCTCGCTTGGCTGCCAGGAGCCGCTTGCGGGCCTCCTGCCGCTGACGGTCCACCGAGTCCAGGGAGCGCTCCTTCACCGGGTGCACCTTGGAGCGCGGCGGCTTCTTTGGTATTGGGGGAGGCACCTTCTTCTCCTCCTGCACAGACAACAGGGGCTTCAGGGCAGGACCTCCGGGGAACGGGTGTCCCGGTGGGCTTGGCACGGCCAGCGGGTGTGTGGGATGTGCACAGTGATGCCATAGATGCCAAAGCCAGTGAGAGGGCCCTGTACCCCTCCTGCACCATACCAAGTCGCAAGGCAGGGCTGCGTGTCCCCTTGTCCATCTGCATGGGCATGAAGATGCCCGTGGCACGCTGCCCCTGCCCCTACCGAGACCCTGCCCGGCCCTTTGCAGGCAGCGCTGCCCAAAACGCCCAGCGAGCCGGCCACGAGACCGCAGCGGGGGAACAGCCCCTTCTTTAGCCTCGTTTTTTTCCAGCTCTGTTTTTCAAGTGTTTGCTAAAAGCAGTCACTGGCAACAGCCCGGCAGCAACAGTTTGGGTGCAGATGTGCTCAGAGAGGAGGGAGGGAGAGGTGACAGGGGACAAGTGACAGCAGTAGAGCCCTGCCCTTACCTTGGGCTCCACGATCTTCCACCCGTTGGCCTTGAGCTGCTGGAGCTCTGCGAACTTCATGCTGACGTCCTCAATGGAGAGCTGCAGGAGGTCCCAGAAACCAGCCAGGTCTTGGAAGGTGGGCACGGGGAATGCGTTGGGATCCTGTGGGCACAGAGGGACAGCGTGTCATCCATGTCCACCTGCAGGACATCGGCTCTGCTGGCCACACGGCCATCCACCCACACAGTACTGGGGGGCTCTCTGTCCAGCTCTCCCTCATGGCGTTATAAAGTCCCTTTTCCATCACCTAAGGGTATGACCCCCCCCCGCCCACCATGGCCAACCCCGCAGCACCGCTGCCCGGCACTCACCATGTTCTGCTGGCAGAGGCGGTAAAACTGCTGCACCTTCTGAGACATGAGGAGCTGGGCGCTGCCCACGGCGCTCCGTATCTTCTCCAGGACTGGCGGGGGGAGAGCAGACAGTCAGCGCTCCCGTGGGGCACAGAGCTCTCCCCGGCACGGCAGGGATCTGCATTCCCCTGGGTGCAGCGGGACAGCCTGGGCAGCTCAGACCCCCCGAGTCCATGTGGCATCTCCTCCCTCTTCCAGACCCCACTAGTCCCAGAGGGTTTCCCGGTGTTTCTTGTCCTCACCCAACCTCTTTAGCCTTGGCAGGGGAGACGCTCCAAAAGCGGTCCCAAGGTGGGAGCACTGCAGAACCATGGCTGTGCCCCCCCAGCTCTACGGGAGTCCCAGTGCCTCCCAACCCTGCAACCCCCCCAACTCACTCTCCTCCGGCAGGTCGTAGTCCTCGGCCTCCCTCTCCATCTGCTGGCACCAGCCCTCCATCTTCTCCACCTCCGCCTGCAGCAGTTTGATGAACCACTCCCCGTCGCGGTGGCAGGGGGAGGCACGGCCGGAGTCGGGGAGGCTGCGGGAGCCCCGCTCCACCCAGGCGTCCCGCCGGGGCACCTCCACCGTGTCGTACTGCAGCTGGTAGTCCTCCCGGTACGCCCACTGCCCCTGCGTGTGCACCGTCTTGTACACGGCGTACTGCCGGCCGGACTCGGGCTCGGAGGAGTGCCGCTGGAAGGGGCGCCCGAACTGCAGGGCTTTGTCCTCGGTGGCCACGGCCAGGCCGGTGAAGCCCTCCAGCTCCAGGTCCGCCTGCACGCCCGCCGTCACGCTGTTGGAGCGCTTGAAGCGTGCTCGCCTGCGGAGAGCGAGAGTGTGTGGGGACCCTCGTGGCCAGCGAGGACAGCCCCGCTGCCCCGTGTCCTCCCCGGGTACCATGGCGGGCAGGGGCAGGGTGAGGGATGCTCGCAGGCGGGATGGGGCTGGGGATGCCAGCCTGGATCTTGGAGCATTTGGGGACGCGGGGACAGCCCTGAGCAGACGCAACCCGCCGGTCCCTCATTCCCTCTGCTCTTAGCCCGTTTCCATGGCTACCGGCGCTGGACCAAGGATGGAGAGGAGCATGCACTGGGGCTGCGTGGGCACGTTGCCGGAGCTTCTCTCCCGCAGGCCATGCAGGTCCCGGCACACGGCGCTCCCACCCAGCCAAAAGGTCATGTTAACTGCAGAAAAGCCCAAAGGTTTCATCTGCGCCTGGGCCGGGCTTAAAGCCCAGGGCTGAGCCCCACTGGGGGAGACCCAAGCACATGGCGGGAGCAGGGAAACCCCTTCCCCAGGCAATCCGTTTGCAGCAGCGAGGTGCCAGGGCAAAGGGAAGGCCAGATCCTGCCCCAGGTGGGGGCATCCGGCCTGAGATGGGGATGGTGCTGAGCTCTGGGGGCCTCAGCCAGAGGAGAGAGGGAAAAGATGCTGCGGGGCAGCTCAGGGAGCCCCAGGGGGACCCAATCCTCCAGTGCAGTGAGCGTGGCAGGTCTCAGCCCAGCCCAGCCGTGTGGTACCTTTTGTCCTCCTCCACCTGCACCCCGATGGAATGGAACTCCCTCTGGCTCCGGCTCTCCGTGTCCGAGTCGGAGATGGCCTCGACCTGCCAAAGGGTAGAGGGAGAGCGCTGGAGGGTGGCCCTGAGATGCGGCACAGCAGCTTGGCATCGCTCGCCCCACTCAGGCAGGCTGGGAGCCGGCTCAGAGCCCGCAGGGAGGAGCGAAGCCCACCTGGACGCCGATGGATGGGCGCCACTTGCGCTGCCGAGCCAAGCTCCTCAGCTCCTCCCGGCCGGGGATGGCCTTGATGATGAGCGTGGAGGGCTTGGGAGCGGCGCGGGGCTGGACCGGAGGCAGGTCGAGGGCCACGGCCGTCACCTTGGAGCTCTCCAAGCTCTCGGCCGAGTTGCAACGGGCCGCGGCATCTTTGGACCAGGCGGGGCTGCGGGCGACCTCGCCGGGCAGGTAGCTCTCATGGGCGGACTCGGTGCTGCTCTGCGCCGTGACGGAGATGAGGGGTTTGGCTTTGGTTCCTGGAGGGATGGGAGGTGGAGCTTTTCTGTAACTGAAGGCTGTTGTGGGAGAGGCGCAGGATGAAAAGGCGCGTGAAAACACAGACATTTGCTCATTTCCCGCCGCAAACGGGGGCCCCGGGGGAACAGGGGTTTGCACTGAGATCCGGGCTGGAACTCAGAGGGGCACTTTGGCCAGTGCATCCCCAGAATGGGATTGAAAACCACCCCAGACCCATGCTGGCCACGCTGCTGCAGCACCTGGCAAGGGGCAGAGATGGGGAAACAAAGTAGGAGGAAAGAAGCGGAGTGACGGAGGGAATGGCAGATGGGTGCTGGGGACACAGAGCAGCCCTCTGACCAGGGCTGAGCCACGAGCAGGATGCTCATGTCCTGTGCTGGGGGCAGGAGCAGGGGTGGCAGCAGCCCTTGATGGGTGCCCAGGCAAGCAGGCAGGGAGACGCGGGGGTCCCTCGCGCGGCTGAGCCCCCAGCACCCTCCGGGGACTCACAGGTGCTGGGCTTCAGGATGCTGCTGGTGATGGGCGGCCCGGCGGGGGCTGACATGGAGAAGAGCGAGAGGCAGTCGTCGTCCTGGGAGCAGCCCGCCTGGATGGCCCGCAGGTAGCTGTGGCTCCGCATGCGGAAGCAGCCGGGCAGGTCCAGCGCCTCCACAGCCTGCGACTCCACCTCGCCGAAAACTGACTCGCAGACGGCCTCAAACTGGTGGTTGAGCTCATCGTTGATCTGGGGAGAGCGGTGGGTGAGGCTGGGGGCGGCGAGATGGGGCCGGGGCCGAGCCAGGCAGGAGATGCTCAGAGGAACATCCACCACCTCCTGCCCCAACCTGCCCTAGGGTGCCCGTGGCATGGGACCCTACCTGGCCGGTGGTGAAGGAACGCCCGTAGCCCTGTCCCCGCGGGAGCATTCGCGGTGGCGTGCAGCAGCTGGGACAGTTACAGATATATGAATCAGAATAGTGCCTACTTGCAAACCTAATGAGAGACAGTGGGAATAGAAGGGATTGCACCAAAAGCAACACATTCAAGCAGAGCATTCGGAAACGCAGCCGCAGCGATGTTCCCGCTGGCCACCACCGCTGCCCCAGCTCCTAACTGCCCCGAAACCCTGTCCTGGGGGTACAGACTTGTCCCCCAGTGATGCAGGGCCACCAGAGGGGTGCACAGCAGGGCCGTGGATGAGGAGCCAGCCTGTCACCCGCCAGGACTTGGTCACATCCCAGTCTTCTCCTTTTGAACGTGCCTCTCCTCCCCAACCTTTGCTCACAGCTGCAGCAGCGGGGCCCGTCCCAAAGCCCAGCACAGACGCGTCCCCCCCACTGCCCATCAAGGGCAGCTACAGCTCCCAGGGACCCCCAGCCCACAGCCCCGCTGCCACCCACGGTGCTGACACAGGGCTCTGGGAGGTGACAGCCCTTACTTGGTCCTGGCCTGGTCGGCGCTGGAGGAGCGGCGGTAGCTGTCTCGCCGCGTGGCCGCCCTGGGCAACACTTTGGCGCTGGCGTCAGAGTCGGCGCTGTCCTCATCGCCCATGGCCTTGATGTAGCTGCCGCTGCGCATCCGCCGGCAGGGGATCTCCCCGTCCTTGCCCACCGCTGGGTACCCGCTCCACTCGTCCTGCGGCACCTGGGGCAGGAGGCAAGCGTGGGAGGACGCAGTGGCCGGGGTCCCACGGCTGGGACGCGGAGCCGAGCCCTGTGCCTGCCATGTGGCACATGCCAGCCCAAGCCCGGCATGCATGCATGACCCAAACCCGGCATGCACGCATGGCTCGAGCCTGGTGAGCATGTGCCAGCATGGCTCCCCTGTCCCAAAACACGGGGCAGCGCAGCCGCTCCCACCTGGCAGCCCCCCCAGCAGGCGCGGCTGGGCCAAATCCCACCCATGCCCGTGCGGCCGCCTGGCTGACGTGGCGGCTGCCAGTCCCGCCACGCGGCACTGACGCCGGCACCACGGGGTCCTTACTGGGCTGTGGCGGTGGGATGGCGTCCCCCGCACCCCACGGGGAGGGTGGCGAGGCTGTCACCCTGCCCCAGTGCCCCTGCTGCTGGCAGAGCCCCGGCCACCCCTCGCCCCCGGCCAGCACGGCATTGCCGCTCCCTGTCTCCTTCCCCCGGGAAAGGGAGAGAAGAGTTAATTAGTTTTTAATTGGAAGGGGGGGTGACCTAGAAGGGAGCCCAGTGACGAGGCAGGCTGTGGCACCCAGCCAGGCACAAGCGGGATAAAAGCTGCGAGGAGGGAGCGGGCGCAGGGCCACCGGCCGCCCCGAGCCAACAGAGCCAGTCTGACCCCAAATCCAGCCGGCACCGGGGCAGGAGGCAGCAGACGGGGCTTCGCACTGCTGGCGAGGGGACAGCGGGGACCGGCGTGGGACCCCAGGGGACGGAGCGCAGGCGTCAGGGACATGGGGCGGAGCTGGAGCATCCCCACACCGCCCCGGGCTGCCGGGATGGAGGGTCCCAGCCACAGCTCACCCCACGGCATCGCCGGCTGCAGTCCCCGAGGCGGCAGCCCCCCGCCCCGCCTGGCCCCTCACCTGCAGGTACTGGTACGCTCGGTCTTTGGCCTTTGCCTCCTGAAGCATCAAGGTCTTCTCGGTGCCGCCGGCGCTGGGGTAGGCTTCGCGGGCCTGGCTGACGGTCATGGTGTGCCAGGCGCTCCTCTTGAGCGTCTGGCCATCCAGAGACATGGACATGCCGGCACAGGCCAGGCATTTTCCTTCCCCGCCGCCCTTTAGACTCTTCAAGGTCAAGTCTCTGAAGGCACTTTCAGGAGCGTCCACGCAGTACTGGGTGCCCTGGTCGGCGGCATGCCGGCCAGACACCATGTAGCTGCTGTCGCTGTCCAGGTTGTCGTCGGAGCTCCACCAGCCCATCATCTTGGACCGGTGCCGGGAGTCCACCTTGCGGTCCTTGCTCTTGCTGCGCTTGCCATGGCGGGGCTGGTGGTGGTGATGGTGGTGGTGGTGGTGGTGGTGGTGGTAGCCGTCCCCGCGGCCGTCCATCTTGGTGCCGTTATAGTCCCGCTTGGCCGGCGCCTCCAGGGAGTGGGACTTGGCGAAGAGCTTCTGGACGGAGTGGACGAGGTGGCGGATGCGGCTGGGGCTCTCGCTGCGGGGCTCGGCGCCGCCAGCCCGCGGGTACTGCAGCGTGTGGAAGCCGTCGTGGTGCAGGGGCAGCTGCTTCTCGAACTGGTCCAGCAGCGTCGGGGGCAGACGGTTGATCTTGCTGGCAGGGTGGGCGGTCGCCATGCATTCGTCGCAGGAGTCGTAGGGCTGCTGCGCGTGGTGCATCCTCGGGAAGGTGCTGCTGGCGCTGGCGGAGGGCGGCTCGCTCAGGGGCCCACCCGGGCACTCACCGGCTGCGCCGGGGCTCCGCGCTGGGCAGTAGGGATGCTCCAGGGAACACGGCTCACTGGGGCTGAGGAGGTACGGCGGCCGGCCCTCGGGGCCGTGCTGGACGTAGTTGGCGGGATGCTCGCAGTTCTCTGGGATGCAGCGGCAGCGGTGGCCGGAGGAGGGCTGTGCCTGGCTACGCTCCCCATGGTAGCCCTTCATGGTGTCAGCACCCGCCCCGTAGCCTCGGCATCCTGCAGGGTTGTCCCTGCGGGCTCACCTGTGGGGACAGGGACAGGCATGGCATCACACTCCCCTCCGTGCCCCCCACACCAGCAAAATGTTGGGACCATCCCGCAGGAACCAACTGAGGGTGCTGGGAAGCTCCCAGGGCAGGATTTGGCCCCACCTGAGCCCCTGCGAAGCCAGGCTGAGGTCCCAAAAACCTGCTTCCCCATGGGATGAGGTGGGCACGGTGCCGGGACTGGGCACCCAGGGTCACCCCCAGCTTGGCTGCTGGGAGAGGGCAGCGCAACGGTGGAATGGGAAGAAGGCACTGCCGGCAGCAACGCAGGCAGCGCAGGGCCTGCAGACGGCGAGGGAGGACACGCTGCCATCATCAGAAACTTGTTTTCTTCTCTGACACCAAATATTATGAAGTGTTTCTCCATTAGGAAAACGGTTCTGGCTGAGTTTTTCAGCCGTTGCGATTCACAGAGCCGCTAATGAGCTGCCGCGGGGCGCGGGGGGGCCGCGCTCTGATGTCTCCATCCAGCCCATCCTCCTCACGCAGCCCCGGCTGCTGCACTCGGCTGTGGATGGAGACCCACGGTCGGCCATCCCGCCGGCCCCCGCCGCCTCGCTGACCCCCACGGATGGAGACCCAGGGAGCGGAGGCAGCTGCACTGCGTGCGGGGCATTCCCAGGTGGAAGTGGGAGGATGGACGGCGTCGAGCTGGGCTGAGTCCCGCAGCGGCTGCTGGGACGCTGGAGCAGTGGGGCTGCACACACCCACAGAGGTTTGTCTTCCTTACGGTCCCTCAAAGGCTCAGCCTTTGGTATGACTGTAAATGAGGAAATTACTTATTCTCCAGTGTGGCTCAGCTAATTAACAGGCATCGTTAATGCTCCTGTTATCATATTTGGGCAGAGTGCTGGGGGCAGCCCATCTCCGAGACTGGCTGCAGGGAAAGGTGACTGTGGGACGGTCCCCACAGTACACGGGATCCGTGGGACATGTGGGGATTGGAAACGAGGGATGCCGGGAGGGCTGCGGACGTGGGGGGACGGAGGGGCCGTGTGCCTGAGGAGCGGCGGGATCAGAGCGGGGCTGGGGGCCCCCAGGGGCGCGGGGGCGGGCGGCGAGGCACACGATGGCGGCGAGCGGCAGACAGGGCCGCGGCAGTGCCCGGGGAACGCATCTGCCCTAATAAGCCTCCGCCGCCGCCTTCTTCCTTCCCGGCTTCAAGGCTGGATGGCTTGGTCCCGCACCTCTCCCCCCGCTGCTGCTCTAACGAGGCTCCCTAATTGCTGCATCTTAACCAAAGGATGCTGCAGCCTCTTACAAAGAGAAATGCCTCTCCCCTCCCAGGAGAGCTGCTGTTAGGAGCGGGCACAGAAGTGTGGGAGGGGGCTGCCTCCACTGCCCCAGCATCGAGCCGGCAACCGGCAGCAGGACGGACGGACGGACAGACAGACGGGCTCCCAGCCCCGGCTCTGCCTCCACGGGCTGAGCTATCATCTCCTGCTCAGGGAGGGAAGCTCTCAGCTGATCCAAATATTGCCGCTGCGGCGGGAAGAAGGAGTCAAAATAGCTGAGCAGCCCGTCACCACCAGCCCGGCGGGCTTTTGTGCTCCGCTGGGGGAGGAATTACACAAAGCTGGGCCCCGCCACCGCACCGGCGAGACAGCACAGCAGCTCTCCTGCAGCCGCAGGGCAGCGGGATGGACAGAGGATGGGGACATGCCATGGCAGAGGATGGGGACGTGCCCTGGCAGAGGATGGGGACATGCCCTGGCAGAGGATGGGGACATGCCCTGGCAGAGGATGCTACGTTCCAGCCAGCACCATGTCGCCAAAGCCACAAGGGCGCCTGCGTCCTGGTCAGGCACCCGCAGGCACCCTGGGGATGGAGAAGGGGTTGGGAGCGATGCTGCGGGTCTCAGCACAGGCAGCACGGACAAAAGTCCCCGTCCCATGTCCCGGCAGGGATGGCCACATGCAGAGGGCAGCAGAAGCCGCCGAGCCCACTCCTCTCCCCCATCCAGGGTGGGCAGCGCAGGCGGGGGGCTGCGGTGTTGGGCAGGGGAGCCATCCAGAGCGCGGCTCGTGGCCACGGCTGAGAGCCGGAGCTGCACCGCGCTGACGGCAGCTCATGCTGCACAGCCCTCGGGAAGGAGGGGACGTGTGACACCAAAATGCAGACTCAAAACAGGGGAAAAAACCCAGCCTGGCTGAATTTTGTGCCATTTAACACCAGGGTAATTACCACCAGTGGGAACCTACCGCCCACACAATTATGTGCTAGGATAAACTGGAAGAGCGTAATTACCATTACAAATAACTCACTTCTTGCCTTTATTGCATCCAAAGCCCGGAGAAACTCCCACCAGCAATTCCCCTCTCTGCCACCTTCCCTCTGACGCCTGCTCCTGCCACGTGTCCCCCCACCGTGAGGGCCAGCACAGGCAGGAGAGGGGCCCGTAGCCCCCCAGCGCTGAGGGCCGTGCCAAAATTCAGCCCCCTTGTTTAATTTCCCATAGGTGCACTTGGGTAGAGGCAGTTCTGCTTCCCGGCAAACCATCCTGGCACAGCGCAAAGCTGGGCTTTCCAAGGTTTCCAGGTCAAATCCCAAGAGCTGGGGTTGATGGCCCTGTACCCAGGGTGTCCCGGCCCCCCACCCTTCCCAAGCAGCCCCTGCCATGGGCAGCACGTGCCGGGGTCCCGCCGGTGGCACTTACCGCCCGGCGCTCAGGGGGATGCTGTCCTCATGGCCCCGGCCGGCGGTGGCTCCTCCACACTGGGTCTCCCAGGGGCAGCAGGTTCTGGGGGAGAGACATGAGGTGGATGAAGCCCAGGGAGGAAGCGCAAGGTTTGTTCCTCCCCAAAACCAGCCTGACCCCGCTCCCCGTGTATTCTTTTGGCAGCTCAGCCTTCCCTCCTCCCCCGAGGCCACCCCGTAGGCAGCGCTGCCTGCACCGGTAGCGATGGGGACGGCTCCGCACGGCCGCAGACACGTGTTTTGCCCAGCTTAGCCCCAAAAACCAGCCCCAGCCCCAGCCTCTTATGCAATTCCCTGCCAGCGGGCACCGGAGCTGGCCCAGCGGCCACCTTGCCACTGACTTTGATTTGCTCTGGATCTGGCCATATGCTCCACAAAGCCTCCTCCCGCCACCCCGGCTTTCCAGCGTGAGCAAAGGGATTTTTTTCCCAGCCGCCAGTCCGGCAGAGGCACGAGCTCGGCCCGTTCTGCTTTGCAAATTAGCACAAGGTTTTGCCAGCGCGGGTCCTGCTGGGGATCTTTATGGCTGGGGATGAAAGCAGGAAAGAACAAACACGCAGCGTGAGCGCCCGGCACCGCGCACAAGCCGGAGCCTGGAAAAAAAAATAAAATACAGTGGTCTTCCCACTTCGGAGCGGAGCAAATTTGATCTACGTCCGTCAGAAGAAAATAAATATGGAATACCGCCAGGTCGTTTCCACCGCGCTTTTAATCTATTTACTTTTTCCCAACTTGTTGTAAGCAAGTAGGAAAGCAAACATTTTATTTTATTACTAATTGCTCTGTTATTTTATTAGGCTGTATTAGTAAAATTTACTCAGCCTGGAAAAAAAAAAAAAAGAGGGGCTTAGTAAGAGATCGCCTAATTTAGTACATAATTCTGCGCCGAGTCATTATTTTCTTAAAAGTTGAATTAGCTGAAAGCAGCACACCGCTGGTTCATTAGCTGTGTCAGGCAGGGAAGAGTGTTGTTAGGGAGAGGTTTGGCACCCTGGTAAGAGCTGGGAAGGGGAAGGGGAAAGGGAAAAGGGGAAGAGGAAAGGGAAAAGGGGAAGAGGAAAGGGAAAAGGGGAAGAGGAAAGGGAAAAGGGGAAGAGGAAAGGGAAAAGGGGAAGGGGAAAGGAGGAAATGGGGGAAAGGGGGGGAAGGGGAAAAGGGGAAAAGGGGAAAAGGGAGTGAGCAGGATGCAAAGATGGCAGCAAAGGTGCTCAATGCAATCAGGAAACCAAATCTGCTAACGAAAGGAAAGCGAGCGGGCAGCAGGCAGGCGCTGCCTGGAGAAGGTTGCGAGGGGCAGGAACCAACGGGCCGCCCTTGTAAATAAGGGATGAGGTGAGATTTTTAAAAAGTCATGAAGGACAAATACCAGCTGAAGCATTGCAAATGCGAGCAGAGCAAGAAGTGTTTACCGAGGCCCCCGAGAGGGGCCGGCAGCATCGTGCTGCCCAGCACTGCTGGCAGGCGCCCGGACGGAGCTGGGCCAGGGGTCCTGGCACCCCGATGCCAGGGGGCATCTCCCCTGGCTCAGCCCTGCGCCGGCACGTCCCTCCGCACCGACGGGCACTTCCCGGGCACCAAGCCCACGGCGCCCCGGGGCTCAAGCCCAGCGCCGCCGCCTCACTCCACGGGGAGGCTGAGGATGAGCCACTCAACTGGAGGGGCAGGTTATTAAGCACATGATTAATTTTGGCACCGGCTGCCTGACAGCTCCTTCTCCAGGGCTGGGGAGAGCGAACGCGAGAGGTGCTGCCTCTGCTGATGCAGCGGTTGGTGGGATGAAAAATCCTGCAATGCAGCACTGCTTCTTAATGAGCCATTTGTCTTTGAGTCTTCTTGACTCATTACCATGCCGGGAGAGGGATGGGAGTTGCCCCAAGTCCCCATCTGAGCAATTACTCCTGGAGCAGAGCGAGGAAATACGGCCACGACGCGCCCCAGCTGCCAGGGATCCTGGCACCGCTGCCAGCACCGGGACTCCCCGCCGCAACGCAGGTGACTCCGGCCACCGCCGCCACCACCGCGGGGGGAGCAGGACCCCCAGCCCCACACAGCACGCGCCACTCAGCACCGCCTGCCCGGACACCCTGGTCCCCAGAGATGATTCCCCTGGGGCAAGAGCCACGGTCCCGTGCCAGGGCGTGCGAGGGAGCCAGAGCATCCCAGAGCTGGAGGGAGCGAGACAGAGCATCCCAGAGCTGCCGGGGCAAAGCCAAGGAGAAGGGAGCCTGGCTCCCCAACCCTGCAAAGCTCAAACTCGGATCTTGGTGGAAGAGCCACTTCTTCAAAAGCCCTCTACAAGTGGGGAGCGGCCGGGGCCGGCAGCCAGAGCCTGCAAAGAAGTTGGCTGAGAAGGAAAGAGGTGGCACAGGGAAGGGGCCACACCATCCCTGGGTGGGCACAGGCAGAGGCAGGGCTGGCCGGGGTGACCGTCCCCAAGGCACAGGCACCTCCGGTCCTCTCAGCCCCGCAGAGATGCTCATCCTGCCCACGGGAGCCAGGATACAGGCACACAGGGAGCCAACTGCCAGAGGTGGGACCCCTCGGCCAGAGCGGCAGGAGTGCAGCCAACTGAGCCGAGAGACCACCCTGGAGGGACCCCCAGGCCCGGCAGGGCCCTGGGGGCCCCAGCCCATGCCAAGTGGCGCAGGGTTCACGGGCGCTGTGCCGCACGGATGAGCACCCATCACTGGTTATGCCCACAGACAGCTTCCCTCCCATGGACGCACTCGACATCTGCCCGCGCTGCCCGGGGCCGGCAGCAGCCGGCACAGCCCCCCGGTGCCCCTCCAGTGCTTGGTGGAACGGGCGGACGTGCAGGTGACTCCGGGGACCCAGCGGGACGGAGAGCTGACATGAGACCAACGCACCCAACGTTTACCTGCAGCAACGGGAAGGGATGAGCAGGGGCATCCCCCAGCGCCGTGCTTGCCCGGGGGGCTCTGCCCATGTCCCCACCGGGCACCTTGCTCCAGTGCCCAGCAGAGCCCCAGGCGGGCGGTGGGGTCCAGGTATCCCCCAGGAATTAGACCTGCCCCCGCCAGAGGACCCTTTCCAGGATTCTGGGGGCCATGGCAGCCCCCCAGGCATTGCAGGCCGTGCCAGGGTGCCAGTGGTACCCCGCTTCCCCACCCACCCCCCTGGGCTGTGCCATGTTGCCCTCCCCAGCCGCAAGCAGCCCGCTCCCGGCAGGACGGGCCGTGCTGCCTGGCCTTAAAAAGCCACTTATCTCCGGGTCCACACAGTGTAATGACTTAAGCTGGGGATCACTCCAAAGCTGCTTTGGCGAGCTTGGGGCGGCACGGCGATAGCGCTGAGCGTGGCAGCAGTGATGATCTCTGGCCACCCCTGCCCGTCCCCACCGAGCCCCCGGGCATGCTGGCCTTGCCATCCCCAGCTCTGCTCCCGCCGGGCGCTTGGCCCTGCCAGGGCTCTCACCTCCCACCCCCATTTCTCCGCACCCCGCTTTCCCCGGCACACAGCACC
Source organism: Dromas ardeola (assembly GCA_013398915.1). Lineage (NCBI taxonomy): Eukaryota > Metazoa > Chordata > Aves > Charadriiformes > Dromadidae > Dromas > Dromas ardeola. The sequence continues at coordinate 403,201 of VYZM01001185.1, read as the reverse complement.
CTCCGCTCCGACCTCAAAGAACACCCACCCCAATCAGTTCCCTTTGCTCCACCGTCCCCATCCCACGGCTCTTCCTGCAGCGGGGCCGCAAGGGCCGGGGCTTCCAGCAAGCAGGACCTGGGAGTGGCGAGGAAGCAGAGCCCTTGGTCCCTACGCCAGCAGGGATGCTCCAGGGCACCGTGCCCCATTCCCAGGCTGGATCCCCCCCCGGGGTCCCTCGGGGCCAGGGCTGGGACAGGCACAGGGAGCCCGGGGCACGGTGCAGCCCAGCTCACCAGCGGAGAACCCAAACTGCCGCTTTAATGGATGGGCTTAATTTGCAAAGCTGATGAAAACCTAAATATTTAAATACATAATTCTGCACAATGCTCTTAGCACAGGCCCGGCGCAGGGGCAGAGCGAGGGGGGGTACATGGCTGGTGAGCCAGGGGCACTGCGGGGATGGGGGACACTCTGGTGGGACCATGTCGGTCACCCAGGCACTGGCATCCCCCTCACGCACAGCATGGGGACAGCACGCACCTTGCCCCAGCAGCGGGCAGCACAGGCAGGGTAGGTTCCAGGGGGTGCTCTGCTGCAGGCAGCAGGGTCCCGCTCCGCCACCAGCCTCCGAAGCATCCCACCGGGAGACGTGGGGAAAGGGGAGCGCGGTCCGAGCCGGGGAGCTGCAAAGGGTGGCGGGACGGGGCCCCACGAAGATTACACCACCGATATTCCTGCTACAAGAGCTTAGAGATAAAAGAGATTTACAGGATTTACCAGCAATACAAATTGAATATTTAATTTTAGCTGCAGGGGAGGAGCGGGGCTTGGCCCCAGGGCACGTGGAGGTGTGCGGGCGGTGGGCCCCGGGGCTGCCTGCCTTCCGGGGAGGTGTTTCCAGCTCTCAGGGGAAAAATGATGCCAGGGCTGTCACTGGGGGCCGAGTGGGCCAGGCAGCCCCACACTGGTGGGATTGATCACTCTCTGCCCAACCTGCCCCTAATCCCACCAGCCGCTCACCGGCTGCCAACTGCGTGGCACAGCCTCTGCCACCACGTCGGAGCTCCCGCGGGATCGTCCCTGGATGAACCACATGCCTGGTCCCAGCGCCAGGGATGCTCCGGGGGGGCTCAGGAGGGGCCCCAGCCCCTGCACGCTGCCCATGGGCCAGCCCGGAGCCAGCGCTTGGCTGCTGCCTGCTTCACCACACTCCCCCCCTGCCCCAACAAGGATGTCCCCAACAAGGCTGTCCCTGGATGAGGCTGTTCACCAGCCAGGGCATGGACTGCACCAGGGAGCAGGGTTCGGGGCAGTGGGAAGGGATGACGCAGCTGAGCACTCTCTGGGATGGGGTGGAGAAACCCCGAAGGGGACCTGGCCACCCCCTGCGAGGCCAGAGCAGGGGCAGGGGCCAGGCAGCAAGAGCCCCCAGCCAGCCCCGGGGCTGCCAGCTGGCCCCGAGCCCCAGCACAGGGGTCCCCAGGGTGCCACCGAGCCGGGTGCCCATCCTGCCTCGCCACACCATGGCCGGACGCGCAGCGCTGGCGCGGGTGCTGCCGTGGGGCGGGCTGGGGGAGGACGGCGGAAGATGAATGAGGGAGTCGGGAGGCTAATGGCATTGTCTGGAAAGTAGGTCGTGTGCTGAGCAAAAAGATATTTATATCAAAGCTCGTTCCCCTGCAGAAGCTCCCGAGCCGGGCGCAGGCAGCACCACAAGCCCATGGCCACAGCCCCCCATGTCCCCACAGGACCCCTTGCCCAGTCCCACACCCAGCTCTGCCATCCCGGGTACCCGCATCCCGCCGGCCCCAGGGCTGCCCCGCTCGTGGGGTGGCAATGTCGGCAGTGAAGGTATCCCAATGGAGCAGGAGCCGCGGCAGGTCTTTGCCTTTTGCTGACCTGGCTGCAGGCACCGGGTGACGAATGGCAGCGGGTTATTTTTATTTTAATGCAACCTTTGCCAAGGTGCAATATTCCCGTAGATGCTTCCCAGATGGGCACAACCAGCCTGTGCCAGGACGGTCACAGCGCGTCCTGCCCAGCCCAGCCCCGTGGCCCCTCTCCCCGCACCCAGCCCCTGCCCTGCCCCTCGCAGCCTGCATCACCCCTGTCCTGAGCTTCAGCCAGGCCTCAGCCTTGTTGCAATCCTCAGCCACCTCCTTTCCAGGTGGGGGGAGACCCGTGCCCCAGGTCCCCTCCCGCACACCTCCAACCTTCCCAGAAAAGCCAAGAAATCATCCCAGTGAGCCCAGATGGAGCTGGTGTCTGCCAAGAGGTTTTGCCCCTGCCAGCCATGCTGCCCCAAAGGCTGCAGACATGGCCCAGCCAGCAGCTGCGCGGCCATCCAGCCCCGCTCTCCTGTCCCCATCCTGCACCCGGGCAGCCTTGAATCCGGCACGGGAGCAGGTTCATTTCCCATAATAGCTGTGTCGGCTGAATTTACAGCCTCGCTCCGAGTTATTAATAATAATGGCCTCACTCTTAAGTAGGGCTTTTCATCTGCCTCAGAGCCCTTTCCAGAGGACGTCTGCGGCATTATCACCATTTTATCCTCGTTCCAGCAGGCAAGAGAGTGAGACGGAGAAGGGACAGCTGAGCTGGGGTGTGCATGGTACGACCCCGCAGGAAACCCGGCCACAAAAAGCCCCAGAGAGGCTGGAACACCCTGGCCCGTCGGGAGGCAGCCACCGCGCTCATGCCAGCCGCGCTGCAGTGATTTACACCGACGGCAAGCCCGGGCCCCACCATGCTGATAAATCCACTTCAGGCAGCAATAAACCAGCATCACCGCATCGGTAATCCGCAGCGCTCCCACCGCGGTGAAAAATTGAGGGGCAAGGTGCTACCGCCGCCGTTCACAGGCTTGTGCCAATAAATCCTGGTCCTGCGTCAGCAGGCGCATGGGGAGGTCTCCGGCGTGGAAATCCCCCACCCTGGCGGAGCCGCAGCCGGAGGGGTGGGTGCCACTGGGTACCCATGGGAAATGCCAGCAAGAGAGACCCAGGCACAGGGCACCAGCCTGGGGACAGGCCCAGCACACGGGAACCACAGTGGCCACATGGGAGCAGGGACATCCCCAAAACGCCCCCACGTGTCCCCCGCAATGCCCACCCGCCCTGGGCAGCACCGACGTCTCCCCGCCGTGCGCTGCAGTGGGGATCTATCGGCAGATTTATTTCCCTGTAAAAGCACTTTGATCTGAAGTTATTTTTTGTTTACTAGCAACAAGGTATTGTAAATACATCTTTGCTGATAATTATAGAGTCTGGGTGCACACCTTAATCTCCATAAAATATCAGATGCTACAATTTGCCTGATTTAATGAGATTGGAGGCTGATAAGCCGCTGAGGTAAGCTGTAAACTTGGGGGGGAGGAGGGAAATGATTGCAAAATGTGCTAAAACGCCTTCGTCCTCCTCCTCCTGCCGCTGCCACGTGCCCAGCCCGGGCGCGTGTGCCCAGCCCCGCAACCCCCTGCCCAGCTCCTGGGGTGGGCCCGGGCTGCGCTGCAGCGGCTTCACGCAGGGATGGGCATTTAGGGCAAACGGAGCTTTTTATACAATTTACCTCATTAAAACTCCAAGAGCTGAGAGTAGCACCGAGGCCTCACCAAGCTGCCCGGGGGGCTGCAGCCGGGGGCTCTGCCTCGGCACGCTCTGCAGCCCGTGGCCGCCGTGCTGAGGAGGGCAGGCAGCATGGCACCGCGGCCCTGGTGCCAGGGAGAGGTACCAGGCTGGGGTGCAGGCAGGTACCTGGGCACACGTAGACGCTTCCATGCCGGCAGCATGCACGGCTGCATGCCGGCAGAGGTGCGAGGACAGGGTCCCGCGGGGGCGCGGGAGCACGGCTGCGTTGCCCAGGGAGGTGTGGACGCTTGCACCCCACGCTGTGCAGGGATGCATGCGTGTCCATGCATGTCCACGCGTGTCCACACGTGTGCAACCCTGCCTGGCACCACCAGCCACACCA
>VYZM01001185.1:365694-382778 GCA_013398915.1 Dromas ardeola | reverse complement strand
GAGGGCGGGAGCCCCGCGGGGTCGGGGAGCGAGTCGGTGACGGGCAGCGGCAGCAGGGGTTTGCTGTGGCTCCAGGGAGCCCCGGCCGGGCGCAGGAGGCGGCTGTTGCCCTGCCCGGGCCTGCGTCACGGCCTGCGCCAGCACCGAGCGGCGGGCACCGGGAACGGCGGCCCTGGAGGGGCGAGAGCCAGCACCCAGGGGAGCCACCGGGCACTGGCGTCGTGGGAACTCGAGTGGAAATGCGTCTTTTAATGCCAATAAATCACGAAAGAGCAGGAACCGTTTCTCTGGAAGCACCGGGGGCACGGCCGGCCTGCGCCAGCACAGCGGCGGCCGCGCGGCTTTACCGGGGGTCCCTGGCGCTGGGGGGAGAGCCGCAGCGAGCGCAGCCGAGGAGCCGCTCGCAGGGTTTGGAGCTTCTCCCTGCTCCGGCAGGATGATAAACAGCAACAGGCCAGGGCAGGCTCCAGCCCTTCCTGTCCCGGAAAGTCCCTTGGGGAAAAAAGGATTAAAAGAATAGAAAGGCAAACCCATCCTGAACAGATTGTGGCTGCTCAGCGCCCTCACGCCTGCAGCGCAGGGTTGTGGCTTCCCTGCGCTGGTGTTACCAGAGGGAGCCTTCGTCACCACTCCCGGGGGACACCCACCCCCAAAACCCTCCTCTTTGGGCTCAAAAAGCAGCAGCTCTTTACTCCAGTAGCGTTGTTTCAGCCCTGCCACAGAGCAGAGCCTGCTCACGGCCAGGACAGAGGTTGTTCTTTTGTGCAAACATTGCAAAACCATTTCACAGCGTGTTTGCCTTCCCTGGTTGGCTGCCGCCAAGCCCAGTGCCATTGACAGGCTCCTGGTCACCATCCTGCCCGGGGTCATGCCACCCACGCCGTTCCCAAACCCTGGCACAGCACCACAGCTTGAAGCCCCCCACGGCAGAGGGACACGATGGCAGATAAATGCTGCTGCCTGGCTGGGACCGCACTCTCACCGTCCTCGTGGTACCTCCCTACCTGCTCCCAGCCTCTGGGTTTTAATTACAGGAGTTACTTAATCAAACATTTGGCAGAAGCAGGTAAAATCTTTGTGCCAGCCACCCACCAAGTGATGAGAAGGGCCAGCATCAAAAAAATCAGGGGGCTTTTTGCCATTCTCCAAAACACATCCCATTTCAAACCAGCAAAACGCGGTTTGTTATGAAGGGAGTTGCAGGAGGGGGAAGGTCAGCACTTCAAATGCTGGAATCACATCCAGGCTGGAGCAGTGTCACAGAGGAAGCAGCTGATGCTGCTACAGTGGAAAGGAAAAGTAGGACAAGTTACTGGAAAATAACAGAATTTGAGGGAAAAAAAAAAAAGGCTGCATAAGGCTGCAGGAGCTGTGGAGACAAAGCCACTGAACCCCAGCCCCCTGCAGAGCGGCTATTGAGGAACCACAAAAACTCTTCTCACTGAATCTGGACAGTAACATGAAGTCACATCAGAGAGAAGTACCTCAGGTTATCCTGTACCCCATCGCTTGACTGCATGAAAAAGTGAAAAGCAGCAGCAAGAAGCTTTTAATGCAGCATTAAAAACATTCCTCTGTCACAAAAACTTCCTAAGGGGGAAGTAAAGAAACCAAAGCCCAAGACATTCCTGGCTGGGATTTAAAGCACAGGTGAGCCGTGTTCCAGCCAGGCACCGATCCTCTGCCCCGAACACCCAGACATGTCCCAAGGATTTCATGCGACTTTGCCACATTAAATCCATTTTGATCTTTCTAGTCCAGCAAGGCAGTTCCCAGCCAACTGCTCACAACTCTTTATGCCGCTGTAGAGGAAAACCTTGTTACAGCACAGCTGTATGCACAGAGCCTCCCGCTGGTGGAGTTCTAACACATTGAACTACTTGGTATTTAAAAAAAGGCTAATATTTAATGACAGCATGAACTACATACGTGCACAGCACAGCTGTCCAAAGCCGTATGAACCGTGGTAACTTGTGCTGTAAAAATTACACCCAGCACTTCTCTGGCTTCCAAAGAACTCTAATTTCAGCATCTCAGGTTTAATTACTACAGCCATCACCAAGAAAATTATTAAAAACCAACCAGGCAATGTAAACATTTAGAATTCTGTGATGTAAGAATACAGCAGGACACGCAGGACTCCAGCTGGGGGAAGGAATGGGTGAAACTTCCAGAAATACTTACAGTGCACCTTAGATGCAAGTGTCATTTATATTAAAAAAAAAAATAATTAAGCTAGTCATTTTGCAGAAGGTCCTATTGGCTACACGCTGGTCAGGGATACAGGTAGCCTGAAACTGGAGCATTTGAACTCCAAGGGGAAGCCCATGGCACAATCCCAGCAGGAAAAAGTACTGTACTGGGTATTTTTCAGGTTTTTACTGGTTATGAGTGGTTATCTTTCATGTGCTTGTCGCAGTACAGAGCAGGACCCAACGACCCCTGCCCTTCCAGCGCTCCAAGCACGGTCTGTGGCCCTTCTACAGCCTCATCTGCGGCAGTTTCTCAAATTCATCCACACCACTGAACAGATCGCTTACTGTATACACTCTGCAATAAGACACAAGTCATTTATAAAAAGGTTTAAATATTTTATTTTTTTAAATTGTATGTTCCTGGCTCCTCTTCACTGCGTTCAGACTTCATCTTCTGCAAGTGCAAAGCACACAGTTAGCAAGAACATTAAAAATGCCAGCAGAAATCACACATGATGACACGGAAAGGGAACAAGTGCATCACAACAGGTCATGCACCTCTCACATGTTCTCTAGGATCCCAAGTTCTCATGACAGATTTGAGATTAAATGACCAGCATTCACATCTTCATCTACTTTATAAACATCAAAGATCTGAAATGGCTTTGTTTTACCACCCAAGAAACAAGAGCAGCGGTGACAAATCACACACCATTCAACAGGAATTCACCAACTGAATCTCACCAGCTTCACGTCTCGCAGGTTCAGTTGGGGCATATCTGAGCTGTTACTTACCCGTCACTCGTGACTTAAGGGACTTTGCATGTTGCTCCTCACACAAGATTTTAAATACCTCATGTTCCCCCTTGTAGTTTTAGTGGTAAATTAGAGGGAAAACGTCATTAATTCCAGCTCTGCAAGTTATTTTATTTCCCTGAATTACTATCCATTTGTGCTCTTGTATTTGCTAATTCATCTTCCAGGTTATTTTGAAAGTTCAATGGTCATTAAAATATTTCAGGAAAGTATCTTTTTAGCAACTTCTAGTTAGATTAACATTAGAGAAGCAACTACTCTATTGTTCCCCTTTGTTCCTTGCTGACAATCACCCACCCCGTTCGCTGGAGCCTAAATGCGGAAATGGTTATTTCTTGTTTGACCGCCTATAGCATTCAGAGGCCAGAGTTTATTTGATGCTGCAGGGCTGAAAAGCCTCAAACAATGGTTACGTCTTGGCTCTAACAAAGGCAAGATTCAGAAATTTGATATAACACTGAGATTAATCAAGGCAAATTTCAGGCAAGAACTACGTAATACATCACAGGGCTACCGAGCTCTTACGCAGTATGAGGACACCAACAACTCACTTGCTCACTTGTCACCTTGGTCCCTCCACATATCACTGGGCATCGTGCTGGATGTGCTCATGCTCGGCTCCTGAACTGGAAAAACATTCCGAAGTTATACTCAGAGTGATTTTGAAATCTTTTGTACAGACCCACATCTAGAAAGCTATTTTTAACCACTGCTGTCAAGGTATCAAAGCCCCGGTGGAGTCTGGGTGTTAATCCCACAGCTTGACAGACAGCAGGTACTAGGTTTTACCCTACACATTTCACGTATACCGATTTCTCAATATTCTCCGATTCACAGGTACTCAGTGACTGAACATCAAATGTCCAGAAGCCTTTATTATTTCACCCATTCAGAACAAGACTAGAAGTTATGCTTACTTCCCATGGATGAGCACTCCGGTTTCACTCAGCTTTCATCTTCACCTAAAGGATAACAACTGAAGTTATTATAGTAATACACAAAAAATTCTGACCATTTCAAAACTAACTTAAAAATAAGGTTTTAAGATACATGGACTGATTAGTTATGAGGGGGAATTTACAAATTATTCCAAAATATTAAGTGGAAGAATAAGGGGCAGAAATAGGCTAGCCTACACACTTGTAGAGAGGTGAAGGAATATGCAGGTAGTTGACTGAAGAACTGCACATTGTCTGAGCACAAACCGTAAATCACCAGTCTGAGTACAATGAAGTTTGATTGCAGCCAGAGGTATACTATCCCTTATGTGAAGGCATTAACAATTTTGTCAAGCTACTTCAACTATTTCACCCTCGTCTGTCTCCTGTAGCACCACCCTCTTTCTTCCCCTTCATGAAGGAGTGCAATGTCCCTGGACTCCTACCAGCCCTCAGGTCAATGGCCCTAGAAGTGCTTCAGAAGCCGGAGGAAGACACTAGAGGTGACCGCTGTCATTCGACTGCTTTTATGCTCGGCAACAGATTCTTCCCTTCTAAAGACCCACCCTTTTGCTATAGCTAAGTTGAGGGCAAACTGCGATGGTCAGCAGCTAGGGATGTAGCCTCACAGGGTTTCTGTGCACACCTCTAGTTGGGAGGCAAATCACACCATGGTCACCAATGTGATCGGACCAGGCAGGGCGAAGTTCAAGTTTAGTCTCAAACCCACTACCTGGGTTTTATCATGGCCCTCAGGAGCAGAAGTATAGTATGCACGTTTTGTTTTCTATGCCATAGCAACAAACACCATGCATAAGGGATACTATATCTTTGTGCATCCTTTTAACACTCCAGATTCACTTATAGCCACACTCCTCCCAACCCTCCCCAGTTAGCTCTTCAGTACTGGTGTTCAGCAGCAACATTTATCGAGATGGGGTATTCACAGACCACTGGCGGGATTGCACAGCCAAGTCCTAACGTGTCAATCATTATCTAGCAGCAATGACAGAGGTGGGAGAAGGCCAATCCTCCCTTTTTTTCCTTTTCCAGTAAGCAGCTATTTAACAGCCCCACTAGCTGATATGGAGAGAAAAAAATATCTGAAGCTGATTAGCTGACTCCAAACTTGCTAGTAGTGGAAGAAGCCAAGTAATTACCCAGAACAGCATACTTTTTATGTATCCTTTCCAACATGCTTAGCCTCATTTAACATAATGGAACAAAACACTGGCCTTCCTGATCGTGTCACTGCAGCTGGCAATGATTAACAGAGACATGCAACCCCATTACTGCTCAAGTCCTAAAACTACTCACAGGCCTCAGTGTTTAGCTATGGGGAAAACTGCAAGCAAATCAACACTTTGTATGCTTAATGTTACAGTAAAGCCCCCATACACGCTATGCTGGGCTCTCTCCTGACAGCACCAGTATCTGGCTCTGAGGGCCTAGCAGGTACGCATATGTATTCTGACACCACACTTCTGAGCTTCAGGTAAGCTTTTGAGAAAAAGTGTATTCACACACAGATAAAACCAAGATGAAACACAATGCAAGCACTTTAATGTCATTTCTTGTACCCACTTGTTACAGACTGACTTAGAGCAGACATGACTATTTGCTTTTAAGTTAGCTACCACACCAAGTTTCATTACTGCAGACAGTCAGAGCTGGTATGAGACCCATGGTCCAGTCACGAATTGCTCGCTCCAAGAGTGTCAAAAACCTGCCAGTTCAAGTACGTAGAAAGAGGCAGATGTGCCAGTAACCCCTCCACGACATTCCTGCAGGTCAAGTATCCGGAGCACACTGCAAAAAACTAGTCATATCTGAGCATTGGTTTAAAGATTAATAATTCAGTTTTGCTACATGACAGTATACTTACTGCCATCAGTTTTGCTACTAAATTCTAGTCACAGGTAAGAGTAAGCCATCACGAAAAGCCAAACTGACTTTGTAACAAGCGGTGTCACTGCTTGACTAGCTAGAGCTTGGCTACACTCACTGTGGTGTAACCAAAGACCTGTTATTATGATCTTAAGGTGCAGCTGCTACTTAAGCTTTCAATGGAACATGAAGAGATAGCTACAGCAGAGGGCAAGGCTGTTGAGCAGATACCCTGTTCACCAGCAAGAGTCTTGCCTGGAAGGTAACACAGAAGGGTTCAAATGTGACAGTAATACCAGAAACAAGTATGCAAAGCAGAACTTTGCAGAACAAGCGGGAAAACACATTACAACACCTCCGAAATAAACTGAACATCAGACAAGAGCTAGATCATGTGCTGAAACAAGGGACCTTGAAATTCAGGTTCAAGAGCTAATGCATAAGAGCTGGAGATCAGCATGTCTGGATGTCTGGAAATGTAAGCATGTTAATCCTGAAACACTACATTCAGTATTTCTAGTAGTGAAGAGTTTAGAATTACATCCCCAAGACTGATGAAAAATTAAATTGAGCATTACACTACACCAAGATGACTCTACGAGGCAGAAATATAGAATCTCATCACTGTCAATTAAAGGCAGAGAACATATTAAGCTTGTCAATCGAAGATTAAAATAGAGACAACTGAAATGTCCAATAAGCTCTGTGAAACTACTCACGGGGATATTCATTCAAGCACTCATTTGTATGTCCTCAAAAATATTCCAAATCAGTCTCAATGCTGACTGTATTAGTAAGCGACTATCATGTAGTGCACACAAGGCTAGAACAGTGATTACTAACACATTTCCTACTGAGCCAAGACTCTACGAAGGGATGCACTGCAGATGGGCCATTTGGTCACTACAGAAAGTTTTAACAGTCCTTTTTCTAGGCACTGATATAGCACCTAGTTGACTAGTTAAGTGAGTTTAAGATCACATTCCCTCTTCCCCACAAAGCTCATTTAAGAGTATCTTCGTTACATTGGAACTAAGAAAAATCCACACAAGCCGAGTCATATGTACAAAGGAATCGGGTCTGAAAATCCTTATCTAAGAACCACAGCAAGTTGCTTATTGACTCTGAACAAGACAAAGCTTAAAACCGAAAACCACGCAGCTTTGATGCAAGCTTAACATACAGGTATGAAGAGTGCTGCACTGTAATTCCACAGTCAGAAGTGTGATGTCAGAATACCCACAGTATAAGATTACATAGAAAGTCACCAAGTTATATTATATTGCTTGTTACCTACCTGTACGCAGTCGGCAATGAGAATCTTGGAGCAAGCAGGAATACTACATCCGGGTCCTAATGTCCATTGCCATTTGTGGTACTACGTTCCTCACAGTTATGAACTGCAGAAATGCTGGCTAAGTGCAGTTATGTAGCAGGCCACTAGTTTTAAGTGTAAATTGCAGTCTCAAACTCCAGCAAAAACTTGCTGCCACAGTAAATGGTTGCCAAGGAGAAGCCAAGAATTTTTTCTACCACAAAAATACCACAAAATCTCAAAAGCAGTTTCAGTTTCTCATCAGCTGTATAAATGATTAGTGTAATGTGTCTACACCAGAAGATAAGATTATTCTGTATTCATTTCTGAGAAAGCGTGAAGATATATGTATAGCGATACCAGTTTCTACATGCTGCGGTTTTTAGAAATCTAAGTGTCAAAGTGGGCTCAATTTTGATAAAGCAAGCTAAATTGCAACAGCCAATGTCCTCCAAGTCCAGTACAAAAAATGTGTCATGTGATCCAGACCATCCAAAAACAGGTCTGACCAACGAAGCACTTTTCTAAGTTGTTTTAAAGATTCAATCATATATAAATCTGATTTTATGAAAAAAGTCCAAAACCTCATAGGAACAGATCAAAGGAACATAACTTTCTCGCCTCCCACATTTAGCAACTTTATCGGATTTTAAAGTTGACACATTTGCCAGCTTTTAAGACACCACCTTTAAAAAGTCTTGAAAAGAAGTTGGCTAGTTAATTGTATGCCAGTTTAATACATGCAACTCAAAGCAGAAATTATTTTAGAAATTCTGCTTATGCAGCTACAACACAGCTAGATTTAACCAAACTTTCAGATGTTTTGAAAACTGCCAAATCTTTCAATGTATTTACTACTCATGGTTTTGCAACTCAGCTATTTTTAATACCTAGCCACAGTAGCTTACGTACAAAAACAGGGGTACCAAAAGACAACCTCTGTAAGGTACAAGGACATCAGCATCCTTCACTCTTCCAAGTTACAGAACTACAAAAGAACATACTTTAGGATATGCACCAGCATCTCTTTAATAAAGAATGACATGTAATCTGAAAAATAAACTGAAAAAATTAATTTAATGTTTACGTTCAGAATTCCCCATCTCTGACACCTTCACCTTTTATGGGTGTCCCATGAACACCCTCCAGAAAACATATGCATTATTTAATACTACTTCAATAAAGCGAATTGCATCGATACTGCCGATTTTTAAACTAAGTATTCAAGTACTCCCAAATACTTGGCCTGCAGTTTAGCAACTGCCAATTCGGAATTTCCTAAAGAGCAATTCATTGTTATAGCATGTTATCAACCCCCAAACTTTTCTGGGAAAATAAGAAGCATTCACCAAATAAGCTGAGTCACTATTTAGTGTGCTTAATATTCAAAGTCGGTGTTACCTGTTATCAGCATTTCACAACATGCTATCTTTTTCATTTAAAGAGTACCAGCACTTAAGAGTACTTCAAGAGGGATCATCTGCACTCTGAAATACTGCAATCTGACACTAAAGTTTTAACCACAAAGAAAATTTAGCATAGAATTTAGAATTAGCCAATGCTCAGCACAAGGAATGGAAAGATCTTTGGAAGATTAAAGCTACTCACAGAATGCTCGGTGCTTGGGGAATCCTGTGAAGTACACCAAAGCTAAGTTTACCTACTTTGTGCCAAGCAGGTTGACATATCCTGCATTAACACCAAGGTATTTTGCACTGGGAAGTCACGTTCCCAGTTTATCTGGTACAATGTAGTAATAAGCAAAGCAACTACCTTATCAATGAGTCCAGAATGCTTTGAAATTCTTCTGAGGCTTAATAAAATGAACAGCAAACTAATGAATTCATCAAATCTTCTACAAAAGAACCTTAAAGGGAGTTTATTTGTACTGTGTAGTATTAACTATTAAACTCCAGATTCAGATACTACTTTTGATGCATTATCTCCAAACATCAATAATAAAAGAGCGATAACCATCATGCAAGCAAGCCAATTTCTGTATTTTACATACAGGTTTTTAGGATTTGCCCACCAGCTACACGATTGAAGAATAGTTCCTGCAGTCTCCATTATACAAATTATTGTATTCTGAACTATGCAAATTAGTCCACCCAATTAGCATGAGGACAAAAGCAAGTTAACCTTAATCACTCAAGTAACACTTCTGGTCTTTTTGCCAAGCAATTTCAGGTAAGTATACAATACGGAACAAGGCCAGATCCTGTAATCTCAGACAGTTTAAGAGCATATAAATATCACATTAATAATCCTTTAGTTAGGAAGTCAGCCAATATAAGTCATTCTATGAATTTACTTTAAAATAACCATTGCTAGTCTTCTGCTTAAAGTCTTTAAAAGATTCCAAGCAGTAACTGCCAAGGTGGTAAGTGCTACCATCCCACCACCCATTATCCGGAGCTAAAATAGGAAATTCGTCACATACTGCACTGCTTGCAATGTAGCTTTAATTATTGTATCTTACAGCACTTGCAAGATTTGTTTTCTTATTGCAGCACAATTAATGCTCAAAAAATCTGCACCTACTGGAAGGTTAGGCTACTATTTGACCCAATCTTTAGCTAGAGGCATTACGGGAAGAGATCTTACTCTTCACTACTCTTCCACACCCTGGTCTAGTTTGACATCTACTCAAGACTCTTGGTTTACTGCGGAAGGTGTGGTATTTAGCCTCGTATGTTTAACCACGAATGGCAAGAAGAGTTACTACATTTAGTTTTCTATTTATTTGAAGCACAGTAAAAAAAAGTTGGTACACTTTGGGAATTCAGTGGCACAAGGTACACTGCCATCAAGTTAGGGACGTTATACATCAAAAAAACAGCTAAATTTGTTTTGAAACACTGCATTACATAATTAAATTGTACTCGCCCAAACAGACCACTTACAAATATTAGGTCAGTAAGTTTCTAACATCCATAAAAACGTAGCTTTCTTACTAAAATGCAAGAATTAAAAAGTTGGTGTCTAAACAAGACAGACAAAAACAAACTGGAATGAAACTACAGGTCACATCTAAAATCGGGGCTTTTTGTTTGGGCCTTCATATTCTTCTCTCCCTCTACCATATCCTGTTGGTGTTCCAGGCCCCATTCCTCTAGGACCCTGGCCACCCACAGGCCCCGCACCTCCCTGCCCAAAGCGTTCAGGACGCTATTGGAACAGAATTAACAGTTCATTATATGTAGTTGATGTCCATGTGTGTTAAGTATATATTTTTAGAAGGTTCCGCAGTCAAGGTTCGTCGATACAATCACCATTGAGTCGATCCACAGGTACCGGGAACATAGAAAGGAAAAAAGGGTAATTTAAAAATTAGTTTATTGTAATACATGCCTTGAGGTATGTTCCCACTTGATGCATTCTCATACATCTGTTACAAAGAACAGATCCTCCCTGCAGTGCTAGAAATGTAAGCATTAGTGCAGATGTGAATTAACAACTTTTCGAAATGAGCTCTAGCAATTTTCAACCAAGTTAATGCAAATAGCTTGCAAACTTCTCACCTTTAGTGCAATAAAAGCTTAGATTGCATCACTGTCATTTACAAATAAGCCTAGCCAAAGAACGAATCTTCAGTTCACTGAAGTATGAGCTGACATTCATAAAATGTCATTGTAAACAGAATGCCTACTCACCAGTTAATGGCATGTGCTGCAATAGAGACCATGTGCTTTTCAAGATGGGGTTAAGACTACGGTCTGCTGACTAAACTGCAGAGGCCTTAGGCAGTAACCAAAAATGATTGTGAGCACTACTGGATTGCAAGAAGAAAAAAAATGTGAAAAAAAGCTAATGACCAGTGATTTATCTAACCAACGCAATTGCTCGATCAAAAGACGTGCATTTGTTAAAATCCCCCGAACTCCAGAACTGCTGCTGTATAATATGCAAAACGTGTTCAAAGAACTACAATTTATTCAGTGTTTCCAGTTAGAACTATGCACAAAGGGTCAACATCTCCCTTCCCACCCCACCTTCACCACAAGGCTCTTGGAAAATTCACAACTTCACAGCGTTGAAAGGTTTCACACCAAGATGTAAAAGCTAAATTACCCTGCAATAAAGCAGAGACTTCAGGTATTTTTACTGCTACCTCTAGCTGCATGTTCTTCATTCAGTTACTGTATCAGTAGGTGTGATCAGCATTCAGTCTAGAGAACTGACAAATTATGAAGTCAAAGATAGCTTTAAACTTTCATTTCAAGCAAGTTTTCCACTACCGAGTAACAGAACAATGGTAGGTTGCTTGTTACAAAAAGGTGTCTGCAACTGAAAATTCACACTTCAAGTTCTTGACTTCTGAAAGTTAGTTCCAATCCTTCCCAGAAAGGAATTTCAGAAAGATTACCTAGGTTCTTTCTGCCTAATTCATGGCAGTTTAAGCTTATCTCCAACTCCGTTTAAAAGGTATCAGCCCAGTAACTGTGACAGCACTGTGTGGCAGAGATCCCCATCCTAAGAAACTCAAGGCAGTTAAACAATCTTACTGTCACACCTTTTGACCATATCACGTTTTCAAGTATAACACCAGTTCAGCATGCACCTGTACCATGATTTTCAGGAGAAAAATGTACACACCATTCACCACAGACTGCCTAACTGTTCACGGGAAACTTAGGAACTGCTTAAGTATCAGTAGATTATATAGATACATTAAGGCCAACGGCACTGTCTACTGAATCAATGATGCTCTGCGAAGTTATCATTCGAAAGATATGGTTCCCCCAAAAAAAAAACCCAGAAGATACCTGACAAGCTACTATGGTAGCTCACCACATTAAGCCAGAGGCCTGAACCCACCCAAAAATCATTTACTTCACCTTGTGATACAGAGTGTACACCCCTTCAGGAGGGTGAAAGCACACTAATATTGCCACCTAAGCCAACATAGATTTCCATCCTACCCATTAAGCATTTCTTTAATCTACATCAATATTGCTTCAGTGTGATAACACCAAGCAGGCTCAAAGCCCATTCACACATATAGTGTGCCAAAAATAGTACAGTTTGGAAACATACCTCAGAACACGAGATATGCTGTAGCTTTAACGAATTCTACCTATATAGTCATGCCCAACACAGAAAAACAAGAACGGGCTATCATTCCTGTGAGATAGGAATCACAAAATGGCTACAGTCAAGGATCGCTGGAGTATGTTTAAGCTAAAAACAGCATTTCTGCTCTTCTGTGGCAAACATCAGCATACAGAGTAAGTGATATGCTGTTTACCATTGGTTACTTAAGTTAATCTGCTGCTTCAATAGACATGAGCGCAGATTTTTGAATTAACAGCATACCCATACCAACATGCATCAATCCTAACTAGGCTTGGAAGGGCCAAAATAAATGCAGTGTTACACATTGGAAAGGAGAACAAATTGTCCATAAACACAGAATGTCAAATTACCGAAAAGTTACTACACACATTTAAATTACAAAATTTGTCAGATTCTCTAGAATCTATAAAAAAAATCCTTCCAAGCCTACCAGTGACGCAGAATTTATGAAGTCCAATAAAGTCAGAGTTAATTGCAAATATGCTTGACAGCACATTTCAATTTACTTACAAACAACTTCCGACTGTGTAAGCTACCATAACGGTTAAGAACTAATCTAGTACTACATACTGCCACACTAGTCTTCACGTTAAATACCTGACAAGAAAGTCAGCAGTTAACAGTGAAATGTACACAACCATCCGAACACTGGTAGAGAACTCAACTCCCAACCACAACATTTCCCTTGTGCTAAACTAAAGCCACCACAGGATACATTACCATGTCACTTCCCATCATAGAACCACTCATGGCTGCTTGGCCAACTCCTGGATTAGCTTCATAACCTATGCCGCCACCACCTCCGAGAGGTGGAAATTTCTGGGCTGCAGAAGCATAAGGATCTAAGAAAGAGAAATATATAATCATATTCTGACAATTTCTAAGTTAACTACATAAAGTAATTATTTAAAAATCCTTTACCTCCCATGTTCATTGTGGTGGCACCACCCATTCTCATGTCTCTCTCCCGCTGCATAGAAGAAACAACTTTTAGCACAGATAATCAATTACTGAAATCCGTACCTTTCAGGAGATAAAGCACACGTACCACCAACTACTACCACTTCACCTACACAAAGACACTGCATTATCTAACCTAAAGAAAGCAAAACATATCAGTCTTGAAAATACACCCAAAAAATTCCTGAACATGGTAATGTATGCACAAAGCAAGATTTCACTTACTGGATCCATGTAACCCATTCTACTATAATTCTCTTCCCTCTGTCTTCTCATTTGTTCTTCCATCTCCCGCTGACGTATCATCATTTCCTCTTCCCGCCTGCGACGCTCCTCCTCCTGCCTGATCATGCCAAAGCAGACTGTTAAAACTCAGCATTGCAACACGTACAACACTTCTCATGAACATCACTTGCACAAGCAATTTAAAAGGCACTGAATGATTACACTTAAGCAAAAAACCCCCGAACACTCTATGACACTCAAATACTCAAGGAGAAACTTACACTGCAGTTCAATTTCTCATACACAAACTGAAGCAGCAATGGTGTTTCTTGAAAAATAAAAACTTTCATATAAGTCATTTAAAAAAAACCCACAAAAAGAAAACAACAAGTGTAACATTGAAAAAATCCCATGAAAGCCAAACCAACCTCAGTTGAATTTCCTTGCGTTTCTGCATTTCTT
Source organism: Dromas ardeola (assembly GCA_013398915.1). Classification (NCBI taxonomy): domain Eukaryota; kingdom Metazoa; phylum Chordata; class Aves; order Charadriiformes; family Dromadidae; genus Dromas; species Dromas ardeola. The sequence goes on along the minus strand of VYZM01001185.1, from coordinate 368,901 downwards.
GATTATGGAGTTCTTCCATACGTCTCAGTTCTTCTTGACGCCTCATAAGGTCTGCAGAAACGAAGCTTGTCAGCAGCTATTTCACAAACTCATGCCAGATTTGATCCTGTCAGATCTGAGTTAGATCAACCTTATCTGCACTATGGCACACAGCTACCTTCTGAGCATCACTATTCTTAACAACACTTCATTGAAATAAAAAGCAACTGGTAGTTTCTCAATTTTTAAGCCTGAAATTCTGAAGTTAGCAGTAGAAAGCATGAATTTGTTCACTAACCCATTAAACACGCATATATTTAAGCTAGCAGTTAAAGCAAAAAGATGATACAGAATTCGGGGCCAATTACCTTGACGCAAGAGGTTTGCCTGATGCTCGTGATAAGCATCTTCCATCTCACTTTCAAGTTTGTCCTTGGCATCTTTCATGTTTTTTGCCACTTGCTCTCTCTGCTGTTTTTCCATTTCATCTAAAGATTTCCACCTCTGGGAATATTCAAATTCAAAACTGCCAGGCTGAGCAAAACGGGGAGGAGTCTCTCTTTCCCTGCAGAAAGGAAGATACTCATTCAGAACGGGTAAACCTGGAACCTGAAGGTCAATAAAAGATCACAAGCATAATAGCAGAATTACCCAGGAACATCAAAGGAGCCCTGAAAATACCTCACAACTATGTGATAGAAAACTTGCTGTGACAGAACGCTGGTAACAGTACAGCATTTTACACACTTAAAAGAGCAGCATTTCATGTAAATAAATTCTATGTCTACCATAGCAAATATGGAGACTCCTGCACTATCACGTCTAAGCAAATCTTCCCGCTTACAGTTCTACTGCATGTTTATCTTGTTCTTAACTTCTTCCTTAGACATTCCACAGCTGGCAACCGCCAGGTGCAAAATCCTCAAACAAGACAGACCTTTGCCCGAGTAGGTACAGCTGCTCAAAACGACAGCATACAGAGAGATGGACTTCATCAGTGCCAACTTACCCAGAGCACTATGTGTTAAAGACAAGTAATAATCTTCACTTTAACTTAAAAAGTTTTCAAAATGCCTGAGGGCCAACAGTTTATTTTGTCATATAAAGAAACTGGAGTCTAAAATTCAGTAATTAATGGAACAAAACTAGGGAAGTTCAAAAGCTTCCCCTTATTAGCAATGTAAAGTATTTCAACATTTTAGGAACACTGTACTAATCTACACTTTTCAAAGACACTCCCTATAAATTGTTTATAGTTTTTAATCAAAGCAAGTAATTTTGACCACTTTCTCATACAAACAAGACTGGATCTCCCCCCTGCATTCCCTTTTGGGATCTGGGAAAATACATCATTTCTACAGGAACAGTTTAGTACACAGATCCTAACTAAAAATGCTGCTTAGAAAAAGACTCCTATAGGCTCTTAACTACTTTTTTATGCCCAGTGGTCAGCTTCATCAGGCAAATCCATAGGCAACTAGTTTTTATTAATCACAGAATGAGTTAAAATTTTACTTAGTTTTGCATTTCATTCCATAAACATCAGTTCGTAAATTCCCTGTGGGATCATGAACATGAAATACACCTGAAGTGAGATGGCAGTTCTCAACCACCAGACAAGCAACCACTTGAAGTCTGATTTTCAGGAATTTCTACATATACCAAAACCATCTGTTATTGGGCTGCTACTTAGGCTTTACTGTTTCTTTGAGATACAGTGTAGAAAATTGCTTGCGTAATGTTTAGTGAATATCCTGAAAAAAATCAGTATGCTGCATCATCTAAAGACAAACTACTATCAAAAAAACTCCAAGAACTGAAAGTACTACTCAAAATTCAAAGCCTGTTTCTGAAAAATTACTCCAACTCCTTCACAGTCTGGGGCAATACTACATCCATCCATCATCTATATACTCTTTATACCAAAAGACAGTGCCTACTTTTGATACATCGGATTCTTCTGAGCAAGCTTTTCTGGAAGACCATCTTCATCATCCAATTGTTCCAATGGTTCCACAATAACCGGCCTAGGAGTGCTGAACACAAAAATACCCATTTTACTCCTCCATAGCAATCTCTATTCTGAAAAACCATAAGCTGACAATTTTTATTCAGCTTAAAACTAGAAAACCTAAGCACCAAAATACTTACGTAGTCAACAAAAACACTCCTTCAGTACACCGTTCAAATGCTTTTCTCGCAGCTGGCTTTGATGCAAATTCAACAATGCCTTTTCCTGTTGATCTACCTCTATCATCTACAATCACAACAGCTCTTTCCACTGGACCAAACTGGGAAAAAGCTTCCTCCAGCAACTCGTTGGACACGTAGGGTGAAAGGTTACGCACTGAAAGAGCAGCAGCATGTGTGGCAAACCGAACACGAAGCTGTCGACCCCTCATGGGGGTATCATCCAGTTCCGCCTTCGCAATTTCTGCAAGCGCTCTAGATTCCTGAGGAAAGTTTAAGACCCGGTTTTAGAAAACCAAGTTGTAAACTACACCATTTCTTAAGAATTAAATGGATGGACGTATAGTACAAAAACCTACCAATTTAATGAATCCAAAGCCTTTCCCCTTGTTGATAAAAACCTCTCCCGGCTCCCCATATTTGGCGAACAGTCTTTTAAAGTCTTCGTCTGTTATATCAGCAGGCAAATTCCCAACAAACAAACGGCAACGCTGAGTATAGGTCTTCTCCCCGGGTCGCCTCAGAAGAGAGAGGTTTGCTTTAAAGCCCTACAAAGAAGCAGACCAGTTCGAGCCATCGCCGCCTGCGCCCCCGCGCTTCGGCCCAGAGCACGCCCAGGTCACCGCAAGCGAATACAAACCCAAGCTGCCACAGACCCCTCGAGGCCGCAGTCGGGAGCTGCCTGGCCACCTAGGGAACACGCACATCATGTTTAAGGTGCCCGCCGCCCGCCTGCGCTCGCCACCGCCGCCGTCCCTCTCGCCTCGCCAGGGCCCCCCCTTCCCCCGCGCTCCTCCCCTCAAGATGGCGGCGCGGGCGCGCGGAGCAGCCGTGCCCAGCCGCCGCCATCTTGTGGCTCGGGGAGGGGGAAGGGGGCCGTGACTCACCTCGTCCGAGAGCTTGTCGCCGCCGCCGCCGGCCGAGCCCTGCTGCGAGGAGAGGCTCTGCTGTCCCTGGTGCTGCTGCCCGCGGCCCCGCGGCTCTCCGCCCGGCCCGCCGCGGTGCCCCGGCCCGCCTTTGTGCGGCCCGCCGGGCCCC
>VYZM01001185.1:353219-364703 GCA_013398915.1 Dromas ardeola | reverse complement strand
CGGCCCGGCGCAGCCCCGCCTGGCGCAGGCAGCGGCCCAGCGGCTCCGCGCCGCCGCTCGGCCGCGGGGGAGCGGGGCCTCACCGCACCTCCGGGGCTTCACCGCACCTCCTGCGGAGCCGCCACGGGCTTCCGCTGGAAAAACGTCAAATAAATAGATTTTTAAGTACATCTAGTTGGCTACTTTTAGCACGGGCGGCAGCCTTCACTTTACCTTGAAAGCGAATTTAAAATAAAAAAATTTCTATTTATTCACCCAAGGGAAGCCCCAAAAGCGAACTCTGAGCTGGGAGCAGCAATCCGCAACGCCTGAGCTCCCCGTAAGCGCGTGGTCCGGCTCTGTGCTCCCTCTGCTCCGCCGGCAAGAGGGTGGAAGTCAGTTCCCCAAAATGTGAAACGGCAGAAAAATAAGGCAGCTGTAAAAATTCATAGGGGTTACAGTCACCATATTCCACATTCTAAAACAGAAAAGAGGCCGGAAGCACTTTCCATCCACGTAACCTCACTGGTTTCGGCGGCGTTGCACAGACACAGGCTAACGTGAGAACAATGCGACATGTTTGTACTTTCACTTTTCTCGAGGGTTTTGCTCCCTGGCGCTCCCACCGATGTGTCACATTCAGTTTCGGGCCTGAAAAACCAAACCCCACGTGAAAGCCAAGCCAGGGCCATGTGTGTGCTGTATTTGCACAGAAACTGTAACTGTTGCACTGTTGTGATAAAATATCATCAATCAATCTCATAAATATTTGTGAAGCCACGGGCAAAGGCGAACTTCATTCTTAACTAAATGAATTTCCCTGCGGCTTTAGATCTTTTTAAATAAAAACTTGCCATAGATGGATCTTTTCCCCAAAGCAGCATTGCGCTGGCTGTGCGACCTCGTCCGCCTCCAGCCGCAGCAGAATGGAAGCCCCAAGTAGTTTTAAAATGGATTCTCTCGGAGATGTCAGCCCCTCTCTGCCAGCAGTAAATGTTTCCACCACGAGGTGTCTCAGAGGTTAAAGCTCTGGAAGAAGAAATTTGGGACTGGAACCTACCGCACTCCAACCCCCGGCATCGCCTCGCCGTCTCAGCGGCGTGTGGCTGTCCAGGAAGCAACCAGAAATAATGAGTGTAAAAGGGTTGTTTTCACCTTTGTTGGGTCTTAAGTATAAGCGAACTGTATTTTAGGGAGCTATTAGTTTTTATCATCCTTTGAAAGAAATAACGAGTCTAAATCTGCTCCCAGTCCTGCATAAATCTGTACGACTTCTCTGAAGTCCACAAAGCAGCTTTGAATTTCCAAGTATCTAGTAGAGGCCGGGATATGATTACACGGTTTGCAACCGCAATGTGAGTATTTATCCTGGGCTTGAAATCAAAGAAACATCAATGTGGCTATGAGGACTTGAAATAAAAAATGACCTCTGGTAACAATCACCTGTTTTGTAAATATTCACACTAGGCAGCTGCTGTTCCCGTACAAAAACAAACACTGGTGAATAAAGCTTGAGATGTTCTCCCCAGTATGTCCCACTGCAAATAAACATTTCCCAAGGCTGGAAACTCCTCGTGACAACTGTGATAACATTTGAAGCGGCTCGTCATACTTCATATTGATCTGGTTATTGGGATGGTTGGTGCATACATAACGTGGGTTTGGTTTAACGGGGGCTGTTGGGAAAAGCAAAAAAGGAGGGAGAACTCAAGACCCTTCCCTGCCCCAAAATTAATATCTGCTTAAAAGACACCACCAGTGTTATGACTTCTGAAGATTTTTCATGCCATATAAACCAATCTACAAAAGTGAACTGAGCCATGGTAAGAAGCAGTCCAGGAACCAAGAGCAAAAGACCTGCAGCAGGCCTTAGAGGAATATTTGAAAGAGGGAATTGGGCTGACACTGAGGTGTCTAAAGTTACGAGTGTCTCAGCTGCCATCGAGCGCAGGATAATCTTCAGGTAAGAAAGGCATGGGTCTCAGCAGGCGGTTGATTGAGATCATTTTTCCCTAAACTGTTTCCTCCTCCTATAAACATAAACAAAAGACTGACAAGAAGAAATCTGCATTATCTCTATAGTATTAATTGCAGATTGCAAGAGGAAAGAGCTGCATGTGTCCAACCTGCTAATTAAGAATAATTACCCCATGAGGTTCTATAAGTGTCCCATGTACAAACAGTAAAATTGCGGGAATCACAGTAACGTGTACCACTGCTAAAGAAGCAATTAAATCTTGTGAGGAGATGCTGTGTCTGCATTCCCTGGGCATTTTTGACCTAGAGGGAAACAGTTTAATGGCTGTTTGCGCAAATTCTAGTATGTCATAGAGCTAGAGGTGCTCAGGAATTTTAAAAATCCGGCAGCAGAAGGAGTGGACAGGGAGATGAGAGCAGAGAGGCACCCAGAAGGTGCAGGGCAGTGTCCTCACCCAGCTGCAGGCTCTGCTGGTCAGCTCTGTGGTGCACTCGGCCAAACCTGTCCGCACAGCGGGGATTTCTGCAGAATGGCTTTGTTATTCTAGGGCTCAACACAGTTTCACGAATAACAGCATCACCTTTCACAGAATAAAGGAGGAAGTACAATGCCTAGGGCAACGCCTGGTACTAAAGCCGAGAGGCAGGATGAATGGAGCGGCCAATGGCTGCTGTAACGGCTCCTCAGCCACACAGCACAGCTCTAGGCAACTTCCCTGTGGCACTTCATCAGAGTTCTCCTCTCCCTCCTGCACTGCTTTCATTCCCTCCTTGAGTACTGATTAAATCTGCTCTCCAAGAGGTTCTTCCTGTATACCATGACAAATATGCCTGTAGGCCATTTTTTAACTCAGATGACTGAAAGTAATGCAGGGCCAGATAAGAGACCAGAGCAATAGTCAAACAAATGCAGAGACTGAAGGAAGGGAGGGAGGGGTTGATAGTCTTTGCACACTAACATTATTGACTTCAGTGGATATAATCTTGATTCCTTGTTGAATAATAGAGGTCCAAATCAGGCTCAAGAGTCTACAAAAAAGGTAATATTGGTTCTGCAGGGAAGTCTGCTATCTGAACAGTACTGACACCAGAAGTTCACAGTTCTGCTGGAGACTCTGTTCTCTCAACCTTTTGAGTTGAGAGAACAGTTGAAGTTTAGGATTTTCCATTTCTAATTTCTCTAAACTAAATTAAGTTACTGAAATGTCTTAAACAGCAGTAGTTTTGAGTCTTCTGTCAAAATTCAAACTAGTATCAAAGTCACATAAGAGAGAAACAAGGTCTTCTGTGAAAGAAATGTTCAGCAGACCAGTAAGGAAGTGCTACAGGAAACTTCCCTGGTCATGTCCCCTCCCCTTTTCCTTTTCCTTTTCCTTTTCCTTTTCCTTTTCCTTTTCCTTTTCCTTTTCATTTTCCCTTTGCCTTTCTCCCTTCTCCCTACCCTTCCCATGATGGGCAAGGAAGGCCACAGGGGGGATCTCTAGCGCATTTACAATTACTTTGCACTGCTTAGCAGATCCAAGAACATTGCTTTACTCCTCGATGGCTTTTCTGACACTGCTTTGTGCTCTCGTGTGTGTGAGGGAGGGCTTGATTGGTGAGACTGGATGGGCAAGACAAGCACTGGGCTTGAAAAAAGAATCTATGGAATGGCTGAAACCAAGAAGGAAATGTTATACATTGCTACTATAACCTCAGAAGTGCAACTACTTGTTTTTCATACTCATGCAGTTCCCACTGCCATTGTATCTGACTATCTTGTTACCTTTAACATGTTTAAGTTCATACCCTGCCTTAAAAATAGAGAGCTCCGAGATCGGGAAGTCCTGTGACTTGTCTAGGGTGTGGAATCACCATCCCTGGAGGTATTTAAAAGATGGGCAGACATCTTTAAAAGATGGGTAGACATGGTTTAGTGGTGGTTTTGGCAGTGTTAGGTTGGTGGTTGGACTCAATGATCTTAAAGGTCCCTTCCAAACTAGACGATACTATGATTCTAAGATCACAGAATCCATAGAAAGGCGAGAAGAGGAATCTGGTGTCTTGAGCACTGGAACAAGTGGTCTTTCTTTCCCTCCCCTGGCTGCCTGTTTTCTCCTCTTTCAGCAGTAGCTGTGTTCTGCCAGTGGGCAGAGTGATGCGTGTACACACTGTGGATGTCTGCTGCAGGCACAGTTGAGCATGCCAAGTCTGTCTTCCAAGAGGCTCCAAAAGCTCTCCGCTTCCAGTAAAGTCAATTGGAGTTAAGGATGCTCAGTGGCTTGCAGAAGCACTCAGCACAGTTGTACGACAAAGCCACCAATCTATACATTTCCTTGAGCTGTGGGGAGAAACAAGATATGCATAACTACAACTTATCCTGTTGCCCTACAGTTAACAGCTTCCATCTCTTCTATTCCAAAGAGAATTTAAAATTTTGTCACTGACAATAAATATGTGACAAGAATGGGAGGCAGCTGTTAAAAAGAATCCTGTTCTTCATTCTTATAGACGAGACAAGTGCTCAACAGAAAATGGATACATCAGCTCTGCAAAAATACCAGCAGTTCTGAAGTGTATTTCTGGTTAATGTTTGGCTATGCGAAGAATGTAAGTGGGGCAGAAAAAGTGAGTAGACTCACAATGCTGTATTTCATCAGACTGCCATGAATTTCTTAAAAATTTAAAGACTGGCAATGTCTTCTCTGTGTATTTTTTTTATCCACTGTTACTTCCAAAACATAAAGTCACATAAAAGGGACAACATTGGAAACATACAGAAGATAACCATAAGAAAATTAGAAAAACTTTTTTTCCGTAACGTGAAAATGGTAGAAGTATTCACATAAACTTCTATTCTGCATTTGGAAAAAGTGATGTAGTCACAGCACGAAATTCAGGGTGATGTTAAAAAGCAGCAACCAGAGTTTGTAAGTGGGCATTTCTGTGTAACTTTAACAATAAAGAATCAAGAGGAGGTCTCCAAACAACAGAAATGGACAAACACCACCATAGATTATTCACGTCATTTTTCAGTAACTCTCAGAAGACAAAAGATAAAATTAATACTGCTGTAGCATCAGGCACTTGAATAGACTTCCCAGAGGATTATAGGTCTGACAACCTGACACCTACCCTAGGCAAAATTTGTGACCTTGAGCACATTCAGATTTTGCAGAAGTCTAACAGTTCAATCACTTTTTTTTTATTATTATCTTTGGCATCTTATTATGGCAAATAATACCCTCTAACCATCACAGTATCACAGTGCCCAGCAGAGCCTGCAAGCAGCCTGAAACAATGTCTCATTGAGGTTTTACTAATCCTGCTCCATCTCATTCCAGGTGCTCAGAGACCGCAGCTTGTTGCCAACACCAACTCTTCCACTGCTGATCAAAGAAATCCAGGGCAAAGCCGCAGGAAGGAAGTTTATGTGGGGTGGGAGTTTAGATTTTCAGCAAGGAGAGAGGAGCAGGTGAAAAAACAAAAGCAAAGAGAAAATTTGTATTTCCTCTCTTGTGGCTTGACACAAGAATCTGCTATAAGCCTGGTACAAAACTTCTGTTACTACAAACTGGATCTCCATCAGAAAAAACTTGCCAATAAATCTATACTGGTAGCACAAGCAAGGAGTGAATATAGCTGGAAAATAGTTGAATAGAGCTTGAAAATAGTTGATGACTGTGTAGGACCTACTGCAACAAAGGTGAGTTTTCTGCTTGCTCCCTATGGGAACCTCCACCCGCAATCTGCGACGGACTCAATGCATCGCTGTCCGGAGGATGTACCTAGCTGATGGTCTATAGTTAAATGAGAAACCCAGTTATCTTCTCCCTCTCAGTTTTGTGCTTCTGACATAGACTTTTTCGCAATAGATCACCCAGTACAAAAAGTAAACTTCAAAAGTACAGACAATTTTTAAGGCTAGAGAGTAAAAAAGATTGAGAGTCACTGACACAGAGTAGCACCAGCTGTTTATAACACAGAATTACGTGTAGAAGTCTAGGTAGTGTTGGTCACTATCTGTTTAAATATTTAATGAAGCATGCAATTAAGGTCCTTCATCACTGTTGACTCTGTGATTTTAGAAATCCAGTGTACTTATCATCGTCTATGTTCCGGGCTTATTTTCGCATTTCCACAGGGTTGCACAGTGACAATGAATGAAAACAATCTCCTTTGTATTTATAACCAGATTCACTTTGGGGATCTGAGAACTGCCATATTTGGTGCGCAAAAACTGATGTCTGGCATGTTTGGAAACAAAAGCCTGTGTTATTTAGACCTAAAAAGAAGATGCAGAATAGATTTATAATTATTGTAATTAGAATAAAAGCACGATTGCACTGAGTTTTAATCCTGGTCCAAATTTCATATACATCCACAAATCCATCCAAATAGAAATTAACTTCATAATTAATACTGGATCGTTCCCCTTACAAAAAGGCACTATTAATTATTGATGACGCTTGTATTTCTTCCCAGCTGTTTACATCTTTTCACCCTCCAGTTCATGGAGTGCTGTGGCTAATGCAGCGTGTACAACTCAAATCCCTCCGAGATGTGTGACTACTCCACTCCCGTCCTGCCCGCACGCAGGAAAACCTGCTCCTGGATGTTCTTATCAAGCAAAATACAGAGGGGCATTTGTTTGCATGAGCAGAGCTAGAATATTCTCTTTAGAGTTCAGCTTCCTCCTTTCATCCCACCCACCACCAGACACTTCCTGACATTTCTCCTGCAGGCAGAGCAAGGCAACTGCTTTTTTTTTTCCCTTTTGCAACGGCTGCTCCTTCAGCAATCTGTGGGTGGTGGGGGAAGGGGATGTTATCTCAACAGCAAACACAGCCCAGCAAGTCTGGGACGTGAGGGGGAGTTTCAGGATGAAAATAGGCCTCTGCCAGCCCTCCTGCGTTTGTGTATCTATGACTAAGCAGGCTGAACGCGTCGCTTTTTCAAACTTGGCTTCTCTCTTCCCTTGATCTTTGTTGTTTCCAAGCCTCCTGCTCCTCTTTGTCCTCGCAGCCCCGGGGGACCTCGCAGAGGCAGCCCCTGACATCACCAGCGCCAGGGAAATGCAAATTCCCCCCATGTGCTGGGGGACAAAGCCAGAGCAGCTCCAGACCTGGGAGACAAACCCACTTAGCTGCTGGCCCTGGGGCTGCCTGTCCCCCGAGTCTGCTCAGGCCCCAAAAGGAGACTCCACGAGCAATTGTTTTTCCACTGAAATGTTCACTGGTTCTGCTTACGCCATTATAGCCCTGCCTTGGAATTGTTGTAGTACGGGATCACCTAAACTCAAGAGGTTTCAGCAGTTCTGCCCATCTCTTGGACAGAAAAGGCTGCTGGCTGCTCATCTTCTCCAGAGTTGTCACTACAGCTCTGCTGGGGAGGTGCCTCGAGGTTCAAGGGACCGGTAGGGAAAGTAGGAAATAAAGCTGCTGGGCTCCAGTTTGTCCCACCTACACAAGACTCAACCTCGTTCCCCAGTAGAGCCTCCTCTGAGCTTTAAACACAGCCTTCTCGATGCCCCCAGCGCAGATGTGCTGAGGACTGGGATTTCGGGAGGCTGTAGATCCCGCTCTCATTAGCACTGCCTAGGGCATCTCTCCACACCTGACATAGAATTGGCCTCTCGGCACATCCACTCTCAGTCCCCCACAACTTCTTTGTCCCAAGAAGTGCCCAAAGCGCCACATTTCAACTACAAGCCTTCCTCTCCTTCATTTCTCACGTTCCCTCAAATCTCCAAGTTCTGTTTCCTCAGTTTTCTCATCACTCCGTCCCTTCTCTCGGGCCAAATTATCCCACAACCACTGGGCACCGTACTGGTTCCATCCTCAGTGTCACGTGCCAAGTGAACTCGCACACTGCTCTTAACAAATCTCGTGCCTGTTGGCTGGACTAGATGCTTGTCCTTGTGTCATGGTGTCCACTGGAGGCCAAATGCCGTCCTGGCAAAAGGTGAGATTTGCAGAGGGATTGAGGACAACCTCAAAGAATCTCTGGATTTTGCTCAGGAAGCTCCACTGGCAACAGTGCATTGTTACAAGCACAAAGCATGTTTGTACAGGAGCAACTTGTCAGTACAGCTACACTGGTCTAATCTACACTCGTTCAACCTTTCCTAATGCAGCATCAGGAGACATAACACTTTGCTAACTCCAAAGTCCCACATTTTTATATAGTACATCCTACATTGTCCTTCTGAGGCTCTCCTTTGGCCCCAGATGTAGGTACAACACATGCCACAGCCATGTTTCTCAGCCCACCTTACAAAGTCTGTCCTAATTGGATGCTCACTGAGCTCACTGGAAAGGAAACAAAGATTATTCATTATTATTAATTTGTGTTTGGCCCCAAACACGCAGCAGTGCTGTAAGCACCTGCAACTGCAATTCCCTGAAGAGAACATGCCCTGGAAGAGAGGACCGAGTGCCCAGATCTCCGTATGTACGGCTGGCAGGTTTTCTGGGTGATCTATATTCAGCTGTGCACGCCCGTGGGTATGTGGAAAGATCATTCATCCAGTTCATTGAACTGCAGCCTGCACGTGAATGGAGTTTCATGGTTTCTTTTTTAAATGTCACTGTTTTAAAGACAAATAGTCTTGCGCAGAATTGTGCAGCAGATTACAATATGGGCACTCCAGGGGTAAATTAAAAAGCAATTCAAAAACAATACTGTGGAACAATCTTATCTTTTCCCTGCCTTATCCAGGCATTTATCTAGGTCTGTTCTGCACTAGTCATCACTACATTATCTACATATTATACAGTGTCTTTTTTAGCCACATTAGTACATATACAGCTCATTCACAGTCAAAAGTAAGTCAGGTCTGAACAAGCTGCTCTAGTTCAAATGCCCTATTCAGAGAACAGGCTGAGAGATGTCTACAGAACAGGGCTGATCTAGTTTTAAATGGTCCATGCTTATTGTCACCCTCTCATCTGTCCATAGTATCAGTTTAAGCAAACCTTCCTTCAGGCATAGATTTCAACAACATATGGTTGTACTATGATCTATTTTAATGACAGAATCTATTTCTATCAAAATATTTTGTTTAGTGGTCTGAAAGCATTTTCAGTTGTGTGTTGAAAGTTCAAATATTTCCATCAACTCCCTAATTTACTTATGAGAACCACGCAATGAAATAAAGATGTTGGTTCCCGTTAGCATGCTTGAACAAGTTGCACGAAATTTTCATTTTATTAAACACTATGGAAATTTATAATGTAGCCCCAAGAAGTTATAACAGTTTTGTCAAGTCTTGTGGTGTTACTGGAAGCCTCATAGTATTTGAGGTTATTCTGAATGCCTGAGCATGTGGAGTTGTGATTACATGAAAATATAGGTTTAATTAAAGCAAACAAACAAACAATTCCCCACACACACATACACTTTCTAAACTTAAGACTAAAAATGTGAAGGCAGTGCACTATAATGCCTCAGATACCAGAGGTCAAAAAGAAAAAGCAAGTTTGTTATCCTTAAGATCTTAATTCATAAACCAACCTCATTTTTAAGGTCTTCCTCCTGGCTTCTGAATACTTGGATTTCTCAACATTGTTACTAATTGTTTAGGTAATTTATAAATATTTATATTCTGAGAGGGTTATTGCCTCTTTTTTCTCTCTCTGTATTTTCTGCCTCCCTAGAAGATCCCATTCAGAAATACGTGCATTTTCAGCGTTCAGATGATCTGCACATGTACAGCACATCTGTGCTGTTACACACATGCTTTGGAGAAATCTGTGCGTGCACAGTGGCCTTTTATGCACAACATCCACATGTCCTGCCATCTGCTCAGGGCACTAGTGGACGTGTCCAAGGGAACCTTGACATGTGGCAGCCCTATATTTAGACTATATTAGAATTTCTAGCTATTCAAAAAACAATACCAATATAAAGTCATATAACATCTTTTATTGTTACTATATTTTGTACCCATTAAAAATATTAAAATATTCATTCTTTTCATCTGTAGCTATCTAAGGATAAAAGTACTTTTTGAATAATTGTTAAATTTCACATCAAGCACACAGTTTACATATAACATCTTTTGTCCTAAAAAAATCCCAAATTCTTCAAGAAAATTCACAAAATAACTCATCAACTAGAATTATTTTATACTTGAGGATGAGGATTAATATATAAGTGAAAAGCATTATTCGTAACTTATTAAATTATTACATTAATTATTTCACCGTCATTGGAATGCAGTCATTTCTAAAGAGAGACTTAACAGGATTTCCTAAATGAATCCCAATATTATGTATCTAGCATTTGGGGCCAGATGAAGGACAGCGTTTATATAAGGATCACTTCATTCACCATTGAAATGCAGCTGCTGCTTAATACCACCCTTTAATTGTGCAAATCAGATAAAGCTAGGAAGCGGAGAATTCTCTTTAAGACAAAGTTTTAATTAGCAGTTTGATTATTTAAGTAGTAAGAAGAAGGGAACACATTGTTCTTATCAACTGCTTGTGGGTGCTGGTAATGTTTGACATTGTGCACAATAAAAAAGGCAACAATCTGTATCTTATGCATAGTTTCAAATTTTTTCTTAATAGGCCTATGCCTTGCTAATATTTTGAGTGTCCTAATTATTGGAAAGCGTGAAAACGACAGGCAACATTACAAACTTTTAAATATTCAGCTTTTAACCTTGAAAGGTTACACTGATTTTTGCAACCGAAATGTGACCTCTCAGGTATTTCAGGTTAAACAGATATGCAAATCTTCATGGGACTAAGTCCTCAGAGTCTGCAGAAACAACCCTTATATGAACTTTTGATCAACACCAGATGAGGAAAAATGTGGTCAAATATAAGCCATCCATTCCAACATTAAAAACATGGCTGTTTTACAGTTGTACCAACAAATGTTAAATTAAATAAAAAATTACATAATGGTTTGTTCACGACTGATACAGCAGAGGCACAACAAACAAAAACCAGATCGGTCTGTATCCTCAGGCTGATTCCAATAAAGGGAACAGACCCAATGTCCTGCAAATACTCCATGCCGCCTTCAAAACCACCGTGCAGTAGACTCAGCACGGGAAGGAAGAGCTTCTAGACTCCACAGCAATACAAAATTAAAAGTGAACAGATCGGGCTGAAAGGTACGTTAAAACCTCTCACTGATTTGGGTTTGGATCGCGATTACTTTGTTAAATTATGGTTTGTACTGTGTTGAGCATCCTGTCAAATAAACAAATACATACCCCCTCCAACAGGAAGGCCGTGAGTCCAACACGTCAACTTCTGGAGCGTTCCTGAAGGGAAGTCACAACAATCCAGGTCCATCCCGCGGGGCAGCCCCGCCACCGGTGCCGTGTTGAGGCGGGGTGTCCCGGGGGCGGGCAGGATGCTGGGGATGGTGGCGCGAGCGTGGCGCCATGGAGGCGACACACCGCCAGGCGGGTGCTGTGGCCTGATGGCACTAGGGCAGGAGCACCATGTCATGGCCTGACACACCAGAGAGCCTCGTCCCGGTGGTGTGTGAGGGATGGCGCAGCCCACGGTGCCACAGAGGGTCACC
>VYZM01001185.1:300477-352294 GCA_013398915.1 Dromas ardeola | reverse complement strand
GGGCCGGCCTGCGGGGACCCCTCCGGCCCGCGGACAGGCGGCCCCCGGGCGGTGCGTGGCCGCTGGCTGCGGGCCGACGAGCGGTGCTGTCCCCGCTGGCCTCTGAGCAACGCTGCCTCGCGAGGTTCCTTTGGTTTTGCCTTAGTTCTCCTTACGGAGAGGGTCCAGGCATCGTTTTCATCAGCGTCTTGGCATCACTTGAACAATAAACTTACAGATAACTAGGATCCATCGTCACCGTCTGTCTCCTTGTTTAAAACACAATGTTCTTGCTGCTCTTTTGAAATTTATTTCAGTTGTCCATGTCAAGCCATAGTGAGCCAAGATGGCAGTTCCATCCAGTTCTTAGGTACTCAGCTGCAACCATTGTGTGAGCACCATTAGCCGTGCTAATCCTGAGGCTTGGTCTGTAAGTACACTGGGCATGCTCATCGACTTGAACAAATTCTTCGTCTTTTAAACAAATGGAAGGTTCTTGGTGGCTCACGCCTTGTAGCCCATGAAATAATTGAGGGAGAGTAACTTTTAAAGTAGTGCTCAAAATAGTCTTGCAACAAGTCACGTCCTCTTTCCTGCATGCACGTAACTTTTGATGAAAAGCTTTCTGATAGGAACGAGGTTAAGTCACATTTGAAGTTGTGTGGAAGGGTCCATAGTCTACACGACTCTGAGCTGTCCAGTTCCCTTTTCCCAAAGATGAAGAAGTTTTCCCATTCTCCCGCCCTGAGAAAGACAAAAACACAAGCTCAAGTTTTCCATTTGTATGAATGAAAGAAGTTTAATTTGCTGAATTTATTTCAGGGAACATGAAACTTGTGATTGCGGTGAAACTAATTCTTGCTAAACAGAACAATTGACCTTCAGGATCTCATTGGAGGAGTTGCACAGATGTTGTTTGTCTACTCTGCAGTTACAGAAATGAACGTCATCACTGAATTGTGACCCGTGTCTTTCAGACGCGCTTATTTACGAGCAAACTCAAAGAATTTTGCGGAATTGCTCGCAACTATTACATAAATGTGTAAGTCTTTCGGGGATCGAGATTTGGCTATCTGCAAGAAGTCTAAAGGGAAGTGGCTGCCTGTAAGACAACAACTTTAAAAATTTTAAATTAAACTTCATTCCCAGTAATTGAAATGTTAGTGGACATAAGGAAGTAGTTTTACGCCATGAGGACAGTCAAGCATTGGAACAGGTTGCTCAGAGAGGTTGTGACCAGTGGTCTCTTCCTGCTCATTGCCTTCGTATGCTCAATTTATCTGCCAAGTTACCTGGTATTACCAATGGAAAAAAAAAAGATGATTGCCCTTTTTCTTCTTAAGCTTGCCAATTACCTGCTAAGGAATAACAAAAAAGTATCGTCAAGTTAGTATCATCTTCATTGGTCTTGGGAAAAATAATTTCTCTATCAGTTGGCTAATCATCCACCAGGTGGTAAGTCCAGAAGTCTCCATCAGTGATTGCTCCGCATGTACCGTACAGTATGGAAAGCCTCTCGTACTGTTGGCATTGACAACACTCTTCATTCCTGCATAAGCAGAGAACTTGTTTGGTAAAATTTAGGGGTGATCCGGGAAAGTGGCAATTGCCCCAGGCAAGTTAGTTAGGAAAGAGAAAAGACAACTTGCCAGTCTAGCCTGAAGGAAAACGCCTTCCTGGTCCCAAGTCTGACAGTGAGGTTAATCTTAACTGTGCCAGGAAGGCTCCTGTGAGATTTTAAAATAAATAGTAGCACCAGCGTACCACATTGTATCAGTCTGTAATCTTCAAAGTCTGAGAGGTGAATTTCCTTGTCTCCTTTCCTCATCCCAAAACCAGTTTATGCATTGAGATGTTCTTGAGGAATGGTGGGAGAAGTAAATCCTTCCTGGCTGGTGGAACCTGTGTAGAATGAGATTAGCATACCGAAATATGGCACACTTATATATTTTCCATCAAAGCCAGAATTAATGAGGTCTTGGAAAAACATGCATATCCCATTTCTCTTCCCCATAGTGGTCCAGTTCCCATTTGTGCTGGTTTTGGCTGGGATGGAGTTAACTTTTTTCATAGTAGCTAGTATGGAGCTGTGTTTTGGATTTGTGCTGAAAGGGGTGTTGATAACATAGGGATGTTGAAGTTACTGCTGAGCAGCGCTTGCACAGTGTCAAGGCTGTTTCTCCTCCTCACCTCGCCCCACCAGTGATGGGCTGGGAGTGGCACGAGAAGCTGGGAGGGGACACAGCCAGGACGGTGACTCCAGCTGCCCAAAGGGATATGCGACGTCATGCTCCACATGTAAAGCTAGAGGAAGAAGGAGGAAGGGGGTGACGTTCAGAGTTACGGCGTTTGTCTTCCCAAGTCACCATTAGGCATGATGGAGCCCGGCTGTCCTGGGGATGGCTGAACCCCCACCTGCCACGGGAGGTAGTGAGTGTATTCCTTGTTTGGCTTTGCTTGTGTGTGCGGCTTTTGCTTTAGTAAACTGTCTTTATCTCAACCCACGAGTTTTCTCACTTTTACCCTTCTGATTGGGCTGCGTGGCGCCTGGTTGCCAGCTGGGGTTAAACCATGACAGGCTGATTTAATAATTTTTTCAGAGAGGAACTTAGCAAGTGCTGATGCATTCAGAATTGCTCTTTTCAATATCAAAATCTTTTGCAAATATTGTTGCAGAAGCACATACAGTGAAACTGGCATTTTGCAAAACCCGTTGATAAGCACTTGCCATCTTTTAGCTCAATCCATGATAAAGAGCAACAAACTAAAAAAGATTTTGCCAGTATAAGACTGACATAGAAGTTTGTCTAATTTTGATTTTTAATAGTATCTGGAAAGTTCTTGTGGCAAAATTATTTTAGAGAAGGTTAATTTCTGCCCAAAATCAAACCTGTTGTATTTTCTAAGGAAAATATATCAATATATTTTATTTTTGATACTTACTAAACTATATCAAGATGAACTTGAAAGGTGTCTGCTTGTATGATTTTTTTTATTGAGTTTATCAAAATATTTGTAGCACTTCAGCTTTAATTTGTATGTAATGTCACTGTCTTGAACAGTTTATATTTTGAATAGAATGATCATTTCTTTATGACAATACTCTGTCAACCCCTTGAATAGACAGGAGAATTTGGGGTGTACAGTGCTAACTACTGAAATTTGACACTTGGGCTCTTGGAAGTTGATTTGGTGTGAATGGGTGAACACCTGGCTGTCTACATCAACAAAACCGCTGTTTGCAAAAGATTTTTCATTTTGCATGGCTTTAATTAAAAATTGAAGGAGGTAATCTCTTTTAGAAAGTTTTGTTCCTGAACTACTTTTGAATGGTACAAAGGCGATGAAAACATTTCTCTGCAAAGGCTTGTGCACCTCTCAAAGGGTGCTTTGATGTCATAATCTTTGAATTCACCTTCTAAAAATAAGCATAATGGATCTCAGCCTTTTACACTAGAACTTTTCACATTGTATAAAATACAGAGAAGTTAAGTAAGCTCTTTATGGCCCTTTCAAGGCCCATTGCATGATTAGGAGAGTGGAAATTAATTCTGAAACCACTCCCAATGTTCTTGAAGAGGTTATCTCAACTTTTGTCTCATTTAATGACTGTTGGATCCCATCCTCCTTCGAGACATTCCAATTAACGTTGGCCTTTCCCTAAACAAGTCTTGTAGCAAGCTCTATCTAGAGAATTTTCTTCAAGGTTTTCTGTCAATGACTGACTCTGTTCAGTTGATTTCCATCATCTGTTTTATAAGTGTTGTAACAGCGTGAAAGCGGTGCTCTTGTACCTCACTCCTGCTTTTGCTCATAACACTTACTCTCTGCCATCATCTAAACTCTTCAAAATAAGGCTTCTCCAGCAGAGACTATTTCATCAAGGGTATGTTAGCAGAATCTTGTGCGTTCTCAGTGTCTATCATCTTAGCCTGTGTTCTGCCATATGTTCTTCAATAGAAAAGAATTGTATTTCCACAGGGGCAATAGAGGGAGGTGGGTAGAGTACATCTGCAAGGTTGGGTTTTTTAATTAGTTGTCCACTGGAAACATAAAAAAGAGAGTGAGAAAGAGTCAATCTGGGAAAATAACTTGAGGATAAAATGAACTCTGTTATTGGAAGGGTCCAGCAGAGTGTTTCATGAATGCTGTAGGTGTGAGGCTGTGATAAACTAATCCTTGCATGTTGCTGATCCCAGGAGCAGTTACTTTATTTCTAGAAGCAAGTACCAGGCTGAAGCAAAAGCCACATGACAGCTGAGTTTGGAAGAGGTTGGAATCTGCTATCATGAGCTGCTCTTGAGCCGTGTCAGGAAAAGGGAGACGGATGTAAGTGTCGAGCAGGCTGCAGCTTGGTGCCAGCCTCCTGCTCTAGAGTAGATGACCTGTATTGCCATACTCTTTTCCTTTAGCTCTGACTCTCTGGAGGTGCTACTCTGAAATTTCAAGGGAAATGAAAAGTTTAAAGGGCCGTAACTTTGTTTTATCGAACTTGTAGCGTTCCAAAAATTAGGCGATATATTCTGTCCTTTCTGTAAATGCTGATTGAAGAATGATGGTAATGTATTTAGGTTTGGTTAGCATATTTGCTATCTGCTTTAGATATATCTCTAATTTTAAAAGTAATTTGAAGTATTAAGTAAGGCTTACATGTACATTAGGTAATTTTAAAGTGTGTTGTTTCTAATACCTTTGAAGTTTTTTGTAAAAAACATATGATAATAGATCTCCATTAAAACCAAAATTTATTACATCAGATTTTTGGTAACAAACCCAAAACT
This sequence comes from Dromas ardeola, assembly GCA_013398915.1. Lineage (NCBI taxonomy): Eukaryota > Metazoa > Chordata > Aves > Charadriiformes > Dromadidae > Dromas > Dromas ardeola. Next base: position 347,534 of record VYZM01001185.1, on the reverse strand, counting down.
TATTTTACATTTGGTTCTTTTCTCTTTTGATAGCTGGTCCAGATTCAGAGAAATATTTGAAGTCTTCTAAGAGCTTGGAGAAGTTTAGTCTCAAAAACCTGAGTCTTGGTCCTGAGGTAGCTAAGAACTTGGATGTGAGAGCCATCAGGATTAGCACTTACTTCAGACCCAGTCTTTATGTATTGGACTATTGCTGCGCACAGTGGTGGTCAGAGAGCACAAACTGCCCCGGAGGGTGGCACAGCAGAGCCCAAGCAAGGCGCGAGAATCCTGGGCTCTTCTGAGCCGGCAGACACTGCAGAGTTGCCTTTGTGTGTCCAGCCTGCTGTGCCTGTGCTGAAACCATCTTTGCAGACTGTGTCGTGTTGTAGGTGAGAAATACAGGACAAATAGTTGTAATAGCAGAGTCTAGGTTTTACTCTCTTAGCAGTGTAAACGAGAGCGTAGAAATAAATGTTTTCCAGTTGCAATCATTATGCTGTAAGCTGTACCCACAAAATAGTTACCTCTTTAGTCTCGCTCAGGTTTTCTGGACTCCTGTCATCAGTGGAAGAGATGGCAACATCTGAAAGATCCTCTGCCCAGTCCCAGGGCAGGATGAGTTGCTGCTGCAGAAATCTCTTCATTTCCATTGGAAAGAGAGGAAACCTGAATCACTAGCCTAATAAACTGATTTTCAGTTGTCTAAATTTAGGTGAGAAGAACCTCAGACAGAATTAGCACAACTGTACAGAGTTATTCCTACAGGAGAAATTTTTGAATACTTGTTTTCTTGAATAACTTATTTGTGTAGTTTTTTGGATCTTGGTATTTGTTAAAACAGTATAAAAAGTAAGTGGAAAGAGTTCATCTTTATTAAGTGATGCTGTTTGCTCAAGAAAGATTTTATGAAATCCAGTTTAGATAATGCAGACTATTAACAGGTCTTTATTACGTTTAATATTGCCTGGTAGGAGTTGTTACAGTGCTCTGTGAAAAAATTACACTTTTTTGTGGGTTTTGGCAAAATTTCTGCTATCTAGAAACTAACCAAATTGATTAGTTAAATATGTTTAAAGAAGGTTTCGTTGTGGGGAGGGTGCCTATACAAGGCAAGCTTCACCTCCATCACTTCTTTGCAGGCAGAAGAATCAAGCAGGCGCGGCCGGTGTTTGTACTGTCTCGCTGTGGTAGTTGATGTCCTTGAAGGCGTTTTGTGCAGATGGTCTTGTTTGTTCATGTACCAGGGCAGGTCTCAAGCGCTCCATGAAGCAATCAGAGGAGCTTCCCTGGGAGCTCTGATCACACAGTACTAGTGGTTTTCTGCCTGTTTTTACAGGTGTTCAGGCATTTCATTCTGAAGAGCTGTGGATACTTGTAATGATACCTGCAAAGAAGGTGGAACATCCAAATAAGGTGCCTTCATAGGAAAAGAAAAAGTAGAAGCCAACCAGGGCTACAAATGGGACAGGAATTGTAGCCACCTGAAAGAGAGAAATACCAGTTTTTATAAGAAGAGGAGAGCAGAAAGTCGTAGAACTGTACAGGATTGTGAAAGAGAAGTGGAACAGGCAAAAAGGAAGCCTGAGTTAGGAAAGTATTTTGAAGAATAAAGTAGAACATATGATTGCTTTTCTCTCTTCAAGGACAGAAATACTGAAATGTAGAGAACTGAATATACATACAGGCTCTCCAGTTTTCACCACCAATTGTTGTTGTTGGCACTGAACTCTTACGAGAAGGGAAAAGACTTGCAGTACCTAATGGTAGATGAGATGATTCACCAGTGTGGGCCTATTAACATATAAACCATTCTGTGAAGGAGGGCTGATAATCCCTGCTGTGTTTATCAACAAGCAGAAGGTGCTACATTTGTAAATTTTCCCGGTTTGCATGCAAAGCCATCTTGCGGGCTTCTTATTTGAGGACAGATTATGATGAAAAGTGGATGACTTAGGTGTTATACATGTTTCACTTTCTTTAAAGTTTAATTTACAGAGGTTTGGGATTTTTTTCCTCCTATTAGTAATGTAACTAGTAGCAAGCAATTACTAACATGGTTAATTATCCTCTTGGGGGAGACATTGAGTAGAGGCACCTTTCTGAGGTTGTAGTGCTGGTTCTCCACCCCAGGTTGTTACCCTTGTTGCTTCTTAGCTGTATTGTAGGGACTGGCTTTCATTTAAAAGACATGGTGATGGCCCTTTCTTAATGAGCTTCTCAGCTTCTGAGTTAAATGGAATTAAGGGGATTGTGTGCTTTGCAGAACTTCTAAATATCTTCTAAATCTTCTAAATAGCTATACTTTTGAAAGCTTTGGCCAAAAGTATACATTTGTAATCTGGGAAATGCTGTCTTTTTTGTGGGCTATTAAAATATGTAACTGAACTAAAATATTTGGTTTGAAGTAATTACTTGGTGAGTGTCACAGCAGAAACATACATTGTTATGGTATGGACCCAGCTCTGATTTTGGTGGGTTTTACATCCATGTAACTTCAGTTTAGTTTTTCTGACTTATGCTATGAGAAACAGGAATTATCTTTATCTCATCTCACTTAGAGATTTAGTGTAACCAAAATCCCAGCGTCAACGGTTGTTTGCAATGTCTTAACCAGCAGCAGGAAAGTTCAGTGTGTAGCTGGGGATGAGGTTCTGAGGGGAGAAGTTCTTTGTTTTTGTAAGAAAGCCTTTGTTGTGGATATCTTGGTTTGTTTGGTATGTGTTTTGTGTCTGTGTTTCTTAGATTTGCGAAGCCCACACGTCTAGCAGGCTTCAGACCAGCACATCAAACTCTTCTGAATCCATTGCAAGGTGAATCCTTCCCCCACGGAGCTGTGTCCTTCTCAAACCCATGTTTGTGGGAGGATGGGAGAAGGGCTCAGATACCCCTCTGGTTTTTGTAGTTACAGGTTAAAACCACTGATCATTCAGAAAAAGTAAGGCATGCTGTAACTTTCTGTGCATTTGACAGACTCGTCTACTTGGCCACACGTAGGCTGGTAACAGCATGAGCTTGTGTGTCCATGTTTGGGGGATATGGAAACCATAATGTCAACAGAGGCTTTGTTTGGAATTGGCCTGTGAATATTCGGAAAACTCAGGAATGTCAGAAAAACCTGGGGATAGAAAGGGGCGATGCACTTACATGCTGAACTGCTCACCTGTGATTTCTGGTGAATCATCCGAAATTCTGAAAATGCACAAATGAAATGGCGGCAGCACGTGCCTGAATCTTCTTTCCTGAAACTTAAAAATTGAAGATGCATGAGTGAGTGAGATGCAAAGTAAAACCACGTTTCTTGAACAGGAAGATGAGGAGCCACAAGAAACTGAAAAATGCCTGCCTTTGTCTTTTTACATGTACAGGCGATTGTTTGGGATTTGCCTTTAAAAATAGCATCCATTTAGTTACCTTTAGACTGGAATAGTGATTAAAAAGAATCTTTTGAAGTCTTGAGCGTGGCTGAGCTGCCCTCAAGGACACAGCTCACAGTGTCTGTCCAGCTGGGCTCTCCCTCTCCCCACACTCCAAATGTGTTGTCACCTACCAAGAGCAAGGCGGGGGGTTCGTGGGCTGTCTGTCTGTCTGTCCATCCGTCCGGCATGGCTGTCCGTCTGTCGGTCCATCCATCGGTCCGGCCTGAAGCCGGGGCGGCTGTCCGCCCATCGGTCCAGCTGTCAGTCCAGCCCAGAGCTGGGGCAGGTGTTGGTCAGGCCCGGAGCCAGGGTGGCTGTCCATCTGTCTGTCTGTCCGTCTGTCCATCCGTTTGTCCATCCATCAGTCCGGCCCAGAGCCAGGGTGGCTGGCTGTCAGGCCATCCGTCAGTCCATCCCGGAGCCAGGCAGCTGTCCATCTGTCCGTTGGTCCAGTGTGGCTTTGGGTCCGGCCCAGAGCTGGGGCGGCTGTCGGTCCATCCGTGGGTCCGGTGTGGCTGTGCGTCTGTGGGTCCAGCCCAGAGCTGGGGCAGCTGTCTGTCTGTCCATCCATGGGTCCGGCCCGGAGCCAGGGCGGTTGTCGGTCTGTCCATGGGTCCGGTGTGGCTGTGTGTCCGTGGGTCCGGCCTGGAGCTGGGGCGGCTGTGTGTCCGTCCATGGGTCCGGTGTGACTGTGTGTCCGTGGGTCCGGNCGTGGGTCCGGCCCGGAGCCGGGGCAGCTGTGTGTCTGTCCATGGGTCCGGTGTGACTGTGTGTCCACAGGTCCGGCCCGGAGCCGGGGCAGCTGTGTGTCCATCCATGGGTCCGGTGTGGCTGTGTGTCCGTGGGTCCGGACCGGAGCTGGGGCGGCTGTGTGTCCGTCCATGGGTCCGGTGTGACTGTGTGTCCGTGGGTCCGGCCCGGAGCCGGGGCGGCTAGGGGGCTCTGCAGGCCCGTCACCACGCGCCAAGCTCTATGGCTCGCCTGACCCCGACTGATTCTCTTCCTGCCGCAGCTGATCTGTTCCTGTAGCAGGTACCTGCAGCCGCTGGCTCTTTGTTACCCTCTGCTCTTCCCTCCCGAGGTGCTGCCAAGGTACGAAGCGCTGGGTTCCGGGGGCCTGGGGGGAGGCAGCCCCGGGAGAGACCCCGCTGCTTCATTCTGCCGCTGCGGAGCTTCCCCCGGCAGAGGTGCAGCACGGCCGCCTGCGTCCCTTCAGGGATGTCATGTGTAAAAGGTCAGGGGATGCTTCCTCAGCTCACCGCACCTGCTCCAAGAATAGCAATTACAATCTAAATCACTTCTTTTTCTTTTTCTTTTCTTTCTTTTTTTTTTTTTTTTCAAATGGTGTCTTCCTCATCAGTTTAATGAATTCTGAAGTGGGGGGTTAGGCAGTGTATATATGCTGAAACTGTACAGACAAGAAATTGAGAATCATCTCTGACTATTTTTAATTGCAGTTTTCTTAACATCTGTTTCCTTTCCACAGTTTGCTTATGGATGCGGTAAAACCTAGGATCAAATTTCAAAAGGCTTGCTAGAAAGATATCTGCCTGTGTGTTTAAAGTTGTTACATTGTCTTGTTTATTTTTTAAAAGAAATTCCTATTTTGTGTACGAAACAAGATTGTAGTCATAGGCAGCTTTTCTCTATATTGCACAAAATATAATCTATTGTTTGTTTGATTCATGGAAGCAATGGCAACTTTGAATGCCGTTAAGTATTGAACAGGTTTTTAGTTATTTCAAATTAGCGCAGTGTATTAAAGTGTAAACAGTGTCCTTCTGTCACCCGCTCCAAGCAAAGACGGGTTAGTGCTGAGGATGTAACACTGTTTCCCAAGAATCTGATATACAATTATAAAATAAAAAAAACCCAACACACCTAGTGGAATTTTTTTTTTAAAAAAAGCAGTCCTGCCTTTATGTAAAGTGTAGTTAATTTAAAGCAAAACACATTGCTTCCAGGGATGCCTGATTGTTTCGTCACCGTTTCTGCATTCTTGTTTCATTTATTTTTTTATTACAACCTGAGTAGGCAGCACATTGCTTTGTGTACAATGCTAGCTCATGAGACAGAGTCACTAAGAAAGATACGTCCTAAACATTTAATTTTGCTAATATCAAACTTAAACTGTTCTGTCTTAAACTCTTAGGGAATGCTCACTACTTAAAAGCACTAAGTATTGTTAAGCTATTCTCTGGCAAAATATTTGCCAAAGTGATTGCATGAAGGTGTTTTAAAATATGGTATTCTTGAATTTTGTTTTACAACAGCGGGTGCGTTTTGAGGACTGTGTTGAGGAGTTGAACTCAGAGTATTCTAATAGAAAACATTCGTTCTCGATACTTTCCGTTCTGTTGTTATCTGGGATGTTGAGGTGCCTCTTCTCAGATCTGTCAAAAATGACCCATGGGAAATGCCATCTGGTGAATCAGTTTCGTGTTTGCCTCTAGAGTACTTTTGCTCCATTTTAATCACCAGATCTTAAAAAATCTGAGCAGAAGAAATGAGGGGAATTAAGGGTGATGTCGACTAAGCAGAGGAGGAAGTATAAGGACAGGTGAGAGAGGGAATTGCTTTGCAGAAATGTAGTAGAATAATATAGAAATAGTAAGTTGGGCATTATTACTTATGTTTCTGTGTAATACAACACCGTAATCCAGTGGAAGCTAACTTATATGACTGATTAAAGTGATACGGTTTTATGTAACTATTGCTATACAATATTTCCTCCTGAGATGGCATTAAACAAGACTGTAATAGGACTCAGGAAGGGAATAGAAGTATATATAATTGAGAGAATACCCCACACTAATTCAGGGAAAAAACGTATATGAGCCTTCATTTCAGGACCTGGTCCAGTTATAGATTGTTGTGGAATGAGTAATTAATTAGGGAAAAAAAATATATATATTTACGTGTATGTAGATAGATATGTATACAAACACTTCCCTTACTTTCCTCTCTTTGGATTTAATCCATGTGGGAGTTCTGATGCTGTTCTGCATCAGAAACTAGAGGTGGCTTAGATAAGACTGCTGGCATTATCAGGTGCTGAGGTTCCTGTTCTATAAATATTTCCAATGGAAGCTTTTGACCACAGGACACAAATCTTCCTTTGTATCCTAAAACCTTTTAAAGGCAGAAAATATTTAAGGTGGTCCCTTATTTTGATAGCCTCACAAAAGAAAGAGAAAAGAAAGAAAATAGGGTTTGTTTTTCCTAGGATGACCTTGGTTTGGGGAAGTGTCTTGGTTTCCTTCCAGGTAGATTGTAAATGTTTTCCAACTTGTGCAAAATATTTATGGTAGTCCCTAACCCGCTTCTGCAGGCGGCCCCTTGTGCTGACTTGCATGTTGTCATTTCTTTGAATGAAACAGTTAAGAGAGGTCCAGACTGCAAAATGTCTGCTTTTCTGATAACAGCATTTCTGGTTTTGTCACCTATTATTAAAAAGATTTGTTATCACCAGAGGAGGAGGAATACCTGGGATCTGGATGTATAAGGTAACCAGAATTGTGGTAGAACTTAGAATACTTTCCTACAGGTACTCTGGATCTCGGAGGAGTCAAAGAACTACTTTGATATAAAGTTGCTTTGAGAAAAGGATGATCTAATGCTTCATCTCAACAGAAAACTCCTCTCACCCTACCAGCAAATTGTCTGAGACTTTCTTGGAGAAGAAAGAGCATTACTGACAGGGAGCAAGAAAAGGATCAAGGAAGGTCAGCGTAGAGAAAAGGACCTAGGCTGTCGGGTTTGCTTCCCAAGGCTTCAGACTCTGATATTATTATCAAATGGCAACAAATTCCTTTTTCTCTTCTTCTGTAAGAACAGTGGACCTCCTTGTCCTCAGCATCTGATATTGGCTCTAAGTATATCCAATATCTATGGCAATAATTTTACACTAGTGTAAACTTAGTTGACTACAAGCAGACTTCTAGATCAGCATTAAACTTGCATCTCTGGAGACCCTCGTAGGATCATTAGAGCAGTAACAGAACTCAGGCCTTGCAAACCTTCTTGAAAGGTGTTTCCTTACTGTTTTTCCTCTAGATAATTACACTGAATAGACTTGCATCAGCCTTGGGGGAGAGTGTAACTTTTTTTTTTTCTTTTGGTTTTGTGTTTCACTTTTCCAGCCTCAACTATCTGCTCAGAGAAGCTGGAAAGTTTTGGTGCAGTATCGAATTGTCTTGGTATTCCCAATGCTGTATGGGTGCTTGCGATTCCATGTGTGTGTAATTAAGCTGAAGGAGCTAGCTTCTCTTTGTAGACCTGCAAGTGAGATTGGAAAGAGACTGATGGACTCTTTGCCATCAGATAATCCTGTGGCAATATGTTGTCATCCTTTCCCGGAGCTGGCTGCTACCAAACTGATAGTTCCCCATCACAGTCCTGTGGAATATCCGATTTATCAACTAAATGACTTGGGTTAAATGAAATTAGAGATCATCCCTTTGCTATCAAATCCCATTACTTTCCTTAAGATGGCTTAAGAATGGAAGTGTGAGTGGGATCTACCAGAAAAGAAAGTGTGGAGCTGGAGATGTAGAGAAAGGAGAGATGACTGAAATGAATTGCTGTTATCTTTTAGGCAGAAAGGAAGGATGCTAATGAGTTGGACATTCTAAAGAAAACTTTAATTGCGCTGAGTATGCATACTCCTCCAAGACAGCATTTAAGCGTGCCGTCAACTGTAATGTCTGTCAGAGAATGTTTAAAGTAAACAGATGTTTTGTCGAGCACTCGGAGTCATCGTCTGGTGCTTCTTTGGTTACGCTCTTGCTGACGCTCATGGTCTCGTTACTGGTAGGAAGTAAAGCATTAATGTCACTGTTCCTGGAAAGAGAACATTCCCTGTTAGAGAGATGAAACCTTTGGATCTGTGCAGCCCACATCAGTGGAAGCTGCGTATACTTCTGTTTTCCCATTTATAACGTTCAGAGGAAATGAAGGCTCTTAAAGCGTCAAAGAGGGCAGAATCTATGATCTTGACCTTGTAAAAGTTTCTCATGTAGAACTGAAAATTTTGACATTCCCTCCCCTCCTCCACCTTCTCTGGGAAGCAGCGCTAATTCTAAATTTTCATGGTGAGCTTTTTCTACATACTTCTGAGCTTGCTAGGGTAAATGTGACTTCTCAGTAACGTTACAGTCTTAGTTTGCAGAACTTTGGGGCAAGAAAGGAAGGAGGAGGAATTGTGATTCTTCTGGTTGGTTTTGGTTTTGATCAGATACTTTTTAGAAAAGTACATGGCAGCTGACCAAGATAATGATGTAGTGCTTTCCTTTTTACAGTTTGAAGATAAATCTGATGCGGTATTTGATATTACAGAAAAATGTAAGTATTTTTATTTATTTATATAAGGCCATAGTTTCACAAAATGTTTCCTAGAAGTATCATTGCTGCTGAAAAAGACTGTCTTGCCCTTCTGGCACTTGCTGCTCGTTCCCTGCCTGCCTTGCCTTCTCAACAAGTGTTACAAATGAGATGAATTGAAGTTAATGTTTTTTCTTTGTTTGGTTAGTTTTACTCAGTTCAGCTTCTGCTTCACTGTGTGGTGAATGGGACAGAACTGGTTCTTATGTCAGCAATGTTTTATCAATGACATTGGCCCAAGAAGGCTTAGAGTATGCAAGGAATTGCATTATCAGGCAGATTAGCAAAGGGCACTTACACTTGTCCTTTGTTATACATAAAGTTGGGAATTTTCTGACTGTTTATGGGTTTTTTTTCTCCCTAGGTGGTGAAATTCTGGATGCAGAAATGTCTGAGGACACTGACCACAACTTAACGCCTGCCCTCGACAGCATATCTTACGGAATACAGAATCGAACAGGGTCTGAAAACTCGCTGCTGGATGATGATGATGATGATTATTTTCTGAACTCTGGCGATCTTGCAGGCATACCTGTTGTTGGGAGCGACAATGAAGATGATCAAAATTTCACCCCAAAAGACACTCTTTCTTCGGCGATTCATGATGAAGACCATCTGGAAGAGGGCAAGAGAGTTACGGAACACGAATTGGACAGTGAAAAGGAAATTCAGATTCAGAATGCAATCCAAAAGGATCTCACTTCACCATTTGAGCAGGGCCCTGTATTTAAATCAATTCGAAAAGATTTTAGCATAACGAGAGATAATGGCAAAGAGACTTTTTCAGCAAAGGACAAGAATAGAGAAGGACATTTTCAAGAACGTGAAAAACGGTTGGAAAAAATGCCTAAAGATACGGATTCTAGATTGAAAAGCAGTTTTCTTGACAAAGCAGGTAACTGTTGCCATCGTAGACCTGGCTACCCAACAAAGAGGAAGAAAGAACTAGACAGAAATTAGCAGTAGGGCTAGTTATTAAAAACTTCATCTTGTTGAAGAGAGTATGTCTAGCTGTATGTAGGAAAGCATTTTCTAAAGAACCCTGACATAGAATGAACCCTGTATTAGGACTAGGATTTGCCAAAGGGCCTGGCAGCGTTAGGGGGGGTCTTGTCCTCCGCAGCTTGTTTCAAAGCCTCAACACATCCTTTGCTGTTGTGGTTTACTAAACCAAGCTGGGTGACAATTCAAGCTTCCGTTTGGTTTTTCTCACTGGTTTTGATAGACTTTGGAACTCCTTAAAATAAAAGATGACGAAGTTTAGGTTAATGGCCAGGAAAGATTTTTTTGAGCAAAGTTCTTCATTAATGTACTCGTATTTAAAGCAGTATGCATTTGATAGTAGCGTCACGGAAAGGCTGGCTATTAGTTTCTGCAGGAAGCAAGCCAGAGAGTAACTTGAGATCTGCTTTTCCTGGGAGACTGCTCTCCTTCTTCCTCAGATACTTGTGTCTTGGACTTTGTCCAGCCAACATAGAGAGAGCCAAAGATGCCTGTAATCCCTTTCTCATTTGAGGGAGCCTGACAGTCACCAGTAGTCTTGCTGCCCACGCGCTTGCTTTTGACTTCCCAAGCTCTGAAAGTTACAGTAGAACAGTGAATCAAGGAGTTAAGAATAACCAGGCTGAAACATGCAATTTAATTTTAGCCAGAAGACTGTATGGAGAGAGAGTTGGCCCACAAGTGGGAGCCTCCTGGCTACTTCTTCAGATTCACAGCTTACAATTCTGATACTTAAACTTGGTATGTTTGGTAACAGTGTCCTAAAATCAGTGCTGCCAGGTTGCACAAATGACAGGGAAGCAATACAGATGTTTTAAAAATAACGAAGAGTTAAAGATGTCTCTCTACTTTTACCTTCAGGTATAAATCAAGTGAAGAATATTTCTGTGCAAAAAAAACGTATTTCAGAAAATTGTAAATACCCATGGTTATCAGATTGTGTCTGAAAGCTGTGCAGCCTCAGGTAGAGTAGTCAGTAATTGAAACTGCAATAGTAAATGCTCATAGGCAGCATCCATTACCCAGGCAAATCCAGACTTTTGAAAAGATACATGCTAAAAAAGCATAATCTACTATTTCCTGAGAAGGGGGGAAAGGCAAAAGACCAGAACAGCAAAGAAAAGGATGAAAGTTGTTGCTCTGAAAAATACTTTCTGATTTAAATGTCGAAACACGGGATAGTTCTGAAGCCACTGGGGTGTGGAAAATTCTGAATGAACAATTAATCTTAGAATTTACAACCATTTTTCTGGAATGGGAAAATAATGACCCATTAGAATAATAAAAAAATGTCAATGCTCTTTAAGGATTACCGTCTTATTTGCAGGGAGGAGAAAGGGAGTAATTTACTCCTGAGGTGCCGTCAGACTATGGGGTTGGGGATCAGTATGAGACTCTAGATAGTTTTAAAGGAAATGCGTTGGAATCTGTATTCATTTATATTTAATGTATATGTTTTCCTCAGTTCATAATCAAGTAGAAGAAACATTACGGACGCAGTTAGCGCCACAAACTCCAGAAACTAACTTCAGGGTAAGCTATAGATCTTTCAAACACTTTTGCGAGTGCAGCAATATACTGGAATAATTCGGAATACGTGTTTTGTATTTGAGTGTAAATTTGAGTATCAAGAAAACTGATCTTCTGACTCTTAGACATCTTTGCTACTTAAACAGTGCATATACTTTTGTAAAATTTTGCTGACCCTCTCTTTGGATTGAGGATTCTTTTGATAGCCACTTTCATGTTCAGCATGGTCTGCCTGAATGGTGAGCCGAAGCTAGACCTGGATGCGTCCATCTGACCTGCTGCCTTTTTTCCAGCTGAGACAGGGAAGAGCTGTATCAACAGGAGACACTGCCCAAAGAGCCGAATCCCCCCACTGACAACCAACTTAGAGAGAGCTGGGTGGCTTCTGCTTTGTCCAGAGGAGTGACAAGGATTGGGGGTGGGATGACAGAGGGTGCTGCAGGGAGACAGAGGCAGCAGCTGCTGCCCATCATTTCTCCCACCTTCCAGTGGCAGGACCCATTTCTCTTGGTCTGCAACAGAAACTCCCCTTGGCAGCAGCCCAGCTCCTCATGGCAGATGCAGGAGGGTGAATTCTTTTTCATATTATTGTTTCAGGAGTCTAGCTACCTATTTTCTAGTAAGGAATCTATTGGACAAGAGCTGGGGAATTCCTTTGCACCAAATATTAGAATTAAGGAGGAGCCTTTGGATGACGAATATGATAAAGCTATGGCCCCACAGCAGGGACTATTAGACAAAATTAAAGATGAACCTGATAATTCCGAGGTAAGTTTCCCATTGCATTTCTCATTTTGGTCTGACAGCTGACCGCATAAGCTGGACATAAATTCAGCAATTTATTTAGTTTGTTGACCGAAATTTAGCTTGAAGAACATAGTTTAGTAGAAGGATTTTTCCCTCGTATACTACCATGAAACCCAAACCCCCAGTTTTTTGATGTCATGTTACCATGTCGCTGAAAATGTTTTGCTTTTCAGTTAGAGACAAAGCAAAGTGCTGTAAAACTTTCTTTATGAAATCTGTGGCAATATAGACCTTTTATCTCAACTCGGTCTCACTGGGAGAGAAAATGTAAATCATGTTTTACTGAATACTTTGTGAGTAGTCACGGTTAGAGATGTGTAGTTGAAACGGTGCTATTGCTGCTGCTTCCCTCTTAAAGGTTATCTTTGCGAGTGGTTTGTTGTTTTTTCTTGTTTTAAATCAACACCTAGAGATCTTAGCAAAATATCTAAATATGTACGCGTCAGTGAAGTCAATTTTAGCATGTGTTTAAGTGACTTTCTCATTTGAGACTGACATTTTTTATGACAGTGCAGGTAAAAGTTCAGTAATTGCAAAATGGAGAAAGTCTGACCTATGGATTGAACGGTGCTGGGGCAAGGATTGCTGAGCTCTAACCGGTCTCTTTGCCACTGGTTTGCTGTGTGACAGCAGGGACACGATCTGTGTTGCAATTCCTGTCTCCTCACTGCTAATATTTGGGTTACATGCGAAACTTTACATGCAGTTAAAGGTGTGCAGAGCTTCCCAAGGTGATTCATCCCACTTGCATCAACACCAGAGTGCTGGTGTTTGGTGCAGGCAGTAGTTTTTCTAGCATCATTCTGTGTATCCTGCTGTACCATACCTTCTCTCTGGGCCTGTCTTCCCAACATTTTTTCTTCTTTTCCCATTATACTCTTGGCTTAATAAAATAAAGAAGTAAGCTAAGTATTTGAAACTATTCAGATTTCACTGCCCTTCTGATTTGTTCAGTGTCCGTGAGATTGTTTGTTTTCGTTTTTCCTTGAGTGTTATGATGTCAAACCATGTGTGGATTCCTTAAATCTGTTTGTTTTGTCCTCCCAAGATGGCATCTGCTGTGGGGGTTTGTGTGGAATGCAGTGCAAGATGTCTGTGGTTATCAAAGATCATATTGATAAGTAAAAGTGAAGACTTGCAGAATTTAAATATCAAATATTGTATTCTTCAAAATATTAATTCCTGGAGTAAAATCCTGTAATTATCAACTTTGCCTGATACTGGAGAAGTGTGAGAACTGATGAAGGTTCATTTTATTTTGCTTTAGATTGGAACTAATGTGGGGGTTTTTGATTTTTTTTTTCATGCATCCTGATAGATAAGAGCATTTCTTGCTGTAACTGATAGCTGGGGCTGAAGGTTCTTGGCTTTCAACGCTGTTACACTGCTGTGGAACTATGCTTGATCACGCACAGTTGATGTCAGGATTTGCCTCCGTTTCTCTTACTTGTGTTGACTAAGGATAAAACTGCAGTTAAAATGCTTAAAAAATGGCATTTCTGGAGATAACTAGTTTATAAATGGCAATATTAAAAAAAAAATGGTGCTTTAAACCTCATCATCACGCCATGCTCATACACAGCTTAAAAGCTTCTCTTACTTGAGTCTGATGGTTCACACAATGAAGGAATACCATTCCTTGCCTGTTCTCCTGGGAAACCCATTCAGAACTGGTTTGGTTGTCTTAGTATAGGAACTTGTAATTTTCCCGCAAGAGTAAGAGAAGCGTTAAGTTCAAGCATGTATTTTGTGGATGTTAGTGTGTGATTTTAGGAGATGGCTTGAGGCGAGGGAGCAGTTCACTGCCACTGAGAAGTGAGAGCTTAATTTTGCGTAGTGATTTTGAATTGGCTTACCTTGCAGCCAGACAGCAACTGTGAATTAAGCTCAGTCATAACATGACATCATGCCCTCGCTGCTCTCAAATGATTGTAAGTAGGTTAAATCTTATCATCTCTGTAGTTCCAAGAGATTATGCTTTTCAGCCTATTAAGATTTACATGTAGAGAGTTACAATCTGCTTTATGATTCAGATTTCTAGGGAGAGCACGGGCAGAAAGCATGGTGTCAAAGTATGAATAGCTGCTGTGGAGTACGCTAGTAATTGATAGTATGTCAGCTATTCCACAAGCGACTGTCTGTAGGGATTTTCTCATCCTGTAGAAAATGTGAGGTTATCAGGAAAGCCGGTCTGAGCAGGGGCTAGGATGGTCTGGCTCTAGTGGTGCCAGCTTTGATCTGCTGCGAAGCTTCACCTTACGCTCCTCCAAGGTCCTTAGCTCATGGTTAAGAACAGAACACCTCTCACTGTCTAGGTCCCAGTCTCTATTTGATTACTATCATCTGTGAATGTGAAGATAAAGCTTGTTTCACAGAGTAGGGGCAAGGACTGCAAAGCACTTCTGGATGGAGTGTTGGTGTGAGTGGAAAGCAGAGGTTTCTCCTAAGCTTTGGCTGAATTCTGAGGTGCCTTGGAGTACAGCTGGAAAGGGGAATGCACCAGGTGGCCACGCTTTTCCATTTCCACCTGACACTCGCGGTTGTAGTTTGCTGCAAACCTCTGAGCAGGTTCTGTGCGTGGTGCTCTTGCAGCAACATCTGTAAAGCTGGCCCTTGGAGCAGGTGTAGGAGACCCATTGGTGCCTTCCTGCACCTTAAGATTCAATACAGCATTATGAAAGAATGGAAATCATGTCACCTGTTATTACATGTGTGTATTTGTTCTCCTTTTCCTTTCCCTTTGTTTTAGGAGTACGGCCAACAGCCAAAATCTCAGGAAGGGGAGCTGAAAATCAGTGCTGTATTTTCAGTCAGTGGCAGTCCTCTTGGTAAGAAATAGGCAAGACTAACTTTATTTAAATCTGTAAAATATGTCACCTTTGCAAATAGTCTTGCAGTTATTCTGCATTTTTGTTTGCTGTGTCCAACCCCAGTAGGAAAAAAGAACTAGTTTGTTTTAGAGACAATGAAATTCGGAGACTGAAAAATAATTGTATTTTTGAGGTGTAGGAAAATTGAATGCTAAAGGGATGTTAAAAGTGCATTCTCAGTCTTAAGAGTAAGTGAAACAATCTACTATGCAGAAAAGCAGCACAGGGCATGTATTTATGGAGAGTTCACCTGCTATTTAATTCTCCCTCAGACCCTGACAACCCAAATGAAGTCAGAAGCCTTGTGCTTGCCCCCTGCACACAAGTGAATTACGTGTAATACATATATAACAGTTACTCTATGTTTCCCCTGTGTTTTTTTTTAGCTCCACAGCTGTCATCAGGTTTCCAGCCTGCTGTGGCATCCTCTGGCATGAGTAAAATGCTTCCTTCAGTTCCAAGCACAGCTGTTCGGGTTTCCTGTTCTGGCTGTAAAAAAATCCTGCAGAAGGGGCAAACTGCGTACCAGAGGAAAGGCTCGACCCAGCTCTTCTGCTCCACACTGTGCCTCACTGGATACACCGTCCCAGCTCCTCGCCCACCAGCTTCTACCAAGAAAACCTGCTCAAGCTGCTCAAAGTAGGACAGTGCTTTCATTTGTTCGAGTAATAATTGATGTTCAAACAGATAATGGAAGGCCTCAATTCTCTTTTTACACAAAATGCTGTTTCTGCCACTTCTGTTACGCTTCCCTTAGAAAAATCATGGCCGATACTGTTACTTGTTAGTTGGTCTGTCTGCTTTCAGTTCCGATTCGTTAGTTGGATTTTACACACACATAGATTTAAAAGCCTCTGTTGTGAAGTGTGCATCTTGTCTTTTTTTAATTTAAATGAGCTCTATTTGAAAAGGTACTACGCTTTCCTGCCATTTTAAAATGTCGTTGCACTACCAAAACCGCTAACAAAAGTACATTTAAAAAAATATTTTATGTATTATTTCTTCAAGATGAAAATAGATTTACCAAATCCTGAAAATGAAATAAAAACATGGGTAAATTAATGTATTTGAGGCAGGATATTTCCTTAGATTCTAAAATAATTCCAAAAAAAGGCCTGACCCTTCAGCTCTGAAAACACTTTAATTATTAACATTTTGTGTTCATTTGTATTATCTCCAAATTAACAAAAGGAGACCTTTATGGCTGACTCGATGTCATATTACTGTACCATTAACTTGAGGCAAATAAATACGTGTTATTTTTAATTATGAAAGTTACTTAGTAAAAGGAACGCTGCTTTGTTCATCATTTCTTCAACAACAAATTTATTGCTTTCGGTTTTACAAGGTCAGCTGAACTTAAACTCGAGACTTCAATTAATTAGTCTTTTCGCTTAATGTCTCAGTGTGAAAAGGCCTTGTAATAAAGTTTAGCAGTCCTGGCTGTAATTTGGTTTTGTTCTGTTGAAAAATGGTTTGCCTCTGACAAGACAAGTGAGAAGGAGGCATCGTTCCAACCAAGAAATTATATAAAAATTTCCTCCTGGCTTTTTGACTTAAGGGCTTTGAAACTTTCCTGTGAAGGACTGTTTCAAAAGAGAGAAGAGATAAGGAGAAAGTTCAGTTTGTTAAATCCAGCAACAAATAAACAGAATTATAGATGGGAGATAAGAGGTGGAAAGTTACAATAGTGGTCAGACCATTTTGGACTGAACTACACGGTGATTAGAAATTGTGACCTTTCGTTTTTCCCCACCCCATTATGGTTGGTAGTTTCATTGTTAAAGGGAATTATTCCACATATCCTGCTTTCTAATTTTTATTTTTTCTAGTAAAGACTGCAAAACAGTTATCTTCCCAGTTCCTTTTGAAAAGATTTAATGATACAGCTCAATGTATTGACACAGGAGCCATGGTGACGAAGGATGCAGAGAAGGCGGAGTTATTGAATGCCTTCTTTGCGTCGGTCTTTACTACCCAGCCGAGCCCCCAGGAGTCCCAGGCCTTGGAGAAAGTAACGGGGCAAGAGGAAGACTTTCCCTGGGTTGAGGAGGATCAAGTGAGGGACCAGTTAGGTCAATTAGATATTCACAAGTCTATGGGCCCTGATGGGATGCACCCGAGAGTGCTGAGGGAGCTGGCGGAAGTCATTGCTGGGCCGCTCTCCACCATCTTCGAAAGGTCCTGGAGAACAGGCGAGGTGCCTGAAGATTGGAGGAAAGCCAGCGTCACTCCAGTCTTCAAAAAGGGCAAGAAGGAGGACCCGGGGAACTACAGACCGGTCAGCCTCACCTCCATCCCTGGAAAGATGATGGAACAGCTTGTTCTGGGCGTCATCTCAAGGCATGTGGAGGAAAAGAGGGCTATCAGAAGCACTCAGCATGGATTCACCAAGGGGAAATCATGCCTGACTAATCTGATAGCCTTCTATGAAGGTGTGACTGGATGGATAGATGAGGGGAGAGCGGTAGATGTGGTCTACCTTGACTTCAGCAAGGCGTTCGACACGGTCTCCCACAGCATCCTCATAGGGAAGCTTAGGAAGAGTGGGTTAGATGAATGGACAGTAAGGTGGATAGAAAACTGGTTGAAAGACAGAGCTCAGAGGGTCGTGGTTAGGGGCACAGAGTCCAGTTGGAGATCAGTGACGAGTGGTGTTCCCCAGGGGTCAGTACTGGGCCCAGTCCTCTTCAATATATTCATCAACGACTTGGATGAGGGGATAGAGAGCACCCTCAGCAAGTTTGCTGATGACACAAAGCTGGGGGGGGTGGCTGACACACCGGAAGGCTGTGCCGCCATACAGAGAGACCTGGACAGGCTGGAGAGTTGGGCGGAGAGAAACCTTATGAAATTCAATAAGGGCAAGTGTAGGGTGCTGCACCTGGGGAGGAATAACCCCCTGCACCAGTACAGGTTGGGGGCTGACCTGCTGGAGAGCAGCTCGGTGGAAAGAGACCTGGGAGTCCTGGTGGACAACAGGATGACCATGAGCCAGCAATGTGCCCTTGTGGCCAAGAAGGCCAATGGCATCCTGGGGTGCATCAAGAAGAGTGTGGCCAGCAGGTCGAGGGAGGTCATCCTCCCCCTCTGCTCTGCCTTGGTGAGGCCACACCTGGAGTACTGTGTCCAGTTCTGGGCTCCCCAGCTCAAGAAGGACAGGGAACTGCTGGAGAGGGTGCAGCATAGGGCTACCAAGATGATGAGGGGACTGGAACACCTCTCTTATGAGGAAAGACTGAGGGAATTGGGTCTGTTTAGTCTGGAAAAGAGGTGGCTGAGGGGTGACCTTATTAATGCTTACAAATACTTAAAGGGTGGGTGTCAGGAGGATGGGGCCAGGCTCTTTTCAATGGTGCCCGGCAACAGGACAAGAGGTAATGGGTACAAACTTGAGCGTAGGAAGTTCCATCTCAGCATGAGGAGGAACTTCTTTACTTTGAGGGTGGCAGAGCACTGGCACAGGCTGCCCAGAGAGGTGGTGGAGTCTCCATCTCTGGAGACATTCAAAACCTGCCTGGACGCGTCCCTGTGCAGTCTGCTCTGGGTGACCCTGCTCTGGCAGGGGGTTGGACTAGATGATCTCCAGAGGTCCCTTCCAACCCTATGATTCTATGATTTATTGGTCACTCCTAAGTCTAGGTACTAAAAGTTTCATAAAATATCTGTTTGAGAATTGTACTTCTTAACTGTTTTCCTAATAGGAAAAAAAAATTGTCAAGTACTTAGATCAGCAAAAAGAAAAGCTTTAAATGAAGTGTATCCACCCTCTTCTAGAGAACGTTTAGTCTGCAGGAAAAGAAAGGACAGCAACTTGACATGAAACCAGCATTAATTCTTTGTCTGTTTGTTTGTTTGTTTTTCTTTTTCCCATAGAGACATTCTAAATCCAAAGGATGTAATCACTGCCCAGTTTGACAATACAAACTCCAGTAAGGATTTCTGCAGCCAGTCTTGTCTTTCTACGTATGAACTGAAAAGGAAACCTGTTGTTACTATTCATACTAACAGCATTTCAACCAAGTGCAGCATGTGCCAGAAGAACGCCGTGGTAATTGCAAACTTCTTTGTCATTTGAATTTCCTTTAGATCGGGACAACTTGCTATCTCAGAGATGAACAAACATATTCTTTCTATTCTTGTTATATATTCTTTCTTTTCTTCCAGATTAGGCATGAAGTGAATTACCAGAATGTTGTACACAAGCTCTGCAGCGACGCCTGCTTCTCCAAGTTCCGCTCGGCCAACAACTTGACCATGAACTGCTGCGAGAACTGCGGAGGCTACTGCTACAGAGGCTCTGGCCAGTGTCACATGCTTCAGATAGAGGGACAGTCCAAAAAGTTCTGCAGTTCATCATGCGTGACAGCATACAAGCAGGTATCTTTTGACAGAATATTAAAAATACGTGCTTGTGCTTGAGTAGATTTTGGATGTTTTAAGAAACACCCAATTTATTGGCTGATTATTTCAGTTACTGTCTTGGTCTAAGATAACTCCTTTTGCCCAGACATGTTGCGTTGTTTCCCTTACCACTGAACCGGCGACCAGATTATCCCAGTGTGAGAGCAGACACGGAAGGACCACTCAGCAGCAGCAGACTCTGACTTTTTTCAGCTTTTGAGATGCTCTCCCTGTTTGAGTATTCTCTATTAGATTGTAGCATTTGAATTAAGTGGAGAGGAAAAGTAATAATTAGTTGATAATTTTGATTATAATTTTTAAGTGTTTAATATTTAAATTTTGATTATAATGGAGCCTCTTAAAGAGCTGAGCAGTTGAGAGAACCTTAATTTATTATAATAGCTCAATTATTTTTGACTGACTTATTTTAATGCAATTACTTTAGGAAAAATTGCCCTCTGATAAGATAGTGTAACTTCATTTTGTGACTTGACTCTGCTGCCCCATTATTCAGGCCACTTAGGCCAAGAAAGGCCTAATGGATTAAAAAAAAAAAAAAATCTGGTGAAAGTATTTCATCCAGAAAATTACCTACAACATTAGTTGTCCTCTGAAACAAATCTGGAAATTAAATTAAATAATCTGGAAAGGAGGGGGATTTCATGCTGCTTTTGGATCTCGCATGAAAAGCTCATGTATGTTAGTCTTCCTGAAAATACAGTGCGTTCAAAGCTTATAAGTCTTAGCTATTTGTTGTTGATTTTTAAAAAACATTCAGCTCAATTGTCAGATCCATTCTGATAGTTTCTGGGGTTTTGTGGGTGAGAGAGGAACCTCCTTCTCTCTGTTTCTTTTCTCATCTGTTAAATGGGAATATTGCTTATATATGCAGCTGATGGATTAAAAATCATAAGCAAAATGTTGCTTCTCAGCAAAAAAGTTGAAGTTGTCTGATACAAGGTGCTTGATCTGTGCTACCACAACACGTACTGTGGTTGGCATCCTGGCAGCCCAGGCACATTCCAAACCGGTCCGCAAAGGTAGCGCTTACCCCGAATCAGAGACAGCCCCGGTGTGAACCCAGCAAGCATACCAGGGACCTCCAGTAAGGGTATCTGCATCATAAATAATACAGCTGTAAAATATGTGCTGTGTCAAGTGCACTGGCAGTCGCTTTTATACACATTTTATATGATAGTGATTCATTTCCAGGTTAATAAAAATATTAAGGTTCAAATGAATGACGGATTTCCATGTTTCCACAGAAGTCAGCTAAAATTACACCTTGCACACTGTGTAAATCTTTGAGGTCCTCAGCGGAGATGATAGAGGGCACAAGTAACTTGGGAAAAACTGAACTGTTTTGCTCTGTTAACTGCTTGTCAGCGTATAGAGTAAAAATGGTTACCTCTGCAGGTAAGTTCATCCTTTTACTTCTTTAGAAGCATAATTTCATGTAGCTCATATCCAAACATAATTTGTCTTGAAAGTTAAGGCTGATATTCTTTTTTGGGAGGGTGGGAAGTGGCTTCTTTTTTTAAATGGAGGTGCTGAGGTGGGAACATAAGGACTTCCCACCATAGATAAACGTAACAGTGACAGTACAGCCATTTCAGCTTTGTTTTTCGAGAGCTTAAACATGACAATTAACCTTGATTCTATTTTCTGCTCTTGCAAGTGCAGCTGGTGGGTTTCCCAGCTAGACAAATCCCCTTCTGTGGACATGTGCCGTGGCACCGCCGTGACTGTCCTGCCCCTGTTCTCCAGGGTTACGTCTTAGTTACCTCTGCCGGATGTTGCACTGAGCTAGGCAAACGTAGTCTCAGCTATTTTTCTTGTAAAATAGAAAAATGCTTACTGACATCCTAGGGATACTGGGAGATTAATTAAAGGATCTGGCAAGCAACAGGCACCACAGCTGCAGTGTCTGCTTCTGAATCTGTAGAAACTTCATCTTGGGTTTCTGTGTGTACCTTTGCTTGTCATTCAGATTCTCTGGTTTTGTGTGCATGGTGCAGAATTATCTGCAGTACAACTTGATGTTGCATAAATCACTTTTTCTTCTCTGTTTCACCCTCAGGTGTTCAAGTTCAGTGCAACAGCTGTAAAACTTCAGCAAACCCTCAGTATCACTTGGCCATGTCAGATGGGAGCATACGCAATTTTTGCAGCTACAGTTGTGTAGTAGCTTTTCAGGTGTGACATCTAGGATTTCTTCTTAGCTTAATTAATAGAATCATAAATTGATGGTGTAAATGTCTGACATGATGGGTGAAAGATGTAATATTGTAAAATAAAGTTTATTCCTCAATTTGCTTTCCTGCAGAATTTGTTCAACAAGCCTGCAGGGATGAACTCCTCAGTGGTACCTCTGTCGCAAGGTCAAGTCATTGTAAGCATTCCCTCGGGGGCAACGGTTTCGGCCGGTGGCACCACCTCGACTGTGTCCCCCAGCTCCATGAGCAGTTCCGCTGCAGCTGGTCTCCAGAGGCTGGCTGCCCAGTCCCAGCAAGTCACTTTTGCCCGCCCTGTTGTAAAACTCAGGTGTCAGCACTGTAACAGACTGTTTGCAACCAAACCCGAACTGCTTGACTACAAGGTAATAAAGATTAGGGCTTTTCAAGCTCACATTTCTCAACAGAAACCCAAGGAATTGTAGCTTATATGCAATGATCTGTCAGTACTGCACTGTTGCTTACCGTGACATGCCGTGGAGGAATTGAGAACTGATTTTAGTATCATTTAACCATTATCAAAATTAATACTGATACTAGCTCTTTGATCTTAAAAACAGAAAAAAAAAACCTCCCATAAAACCAAACCCTGTGATTGCCTGGCTAGGTAAGCACATTCCTGATTCTTGGTCCCTGAGGTGATCCTTTTCATTCCAAGACAAAGCACGTCGGTGGGGGCTTTTGGCAGAAAATTGTGTTGTCTTTGTTACAAAGATAAATGGGGAGACTTATTTGCTCGTGCTTTCTGTTGTTGATTTCCGAGGGAATAAATATGCTTCTGAGTTTTTATTAACTATTAAAATATATTATCTGGGTTGTGAAGCATTGAAACCAAAACGTTCTGGCTGTGTTGCAGGGTAAAATGTTCCAGTTCTGTGGGAAGACTTGCTGTGATGAGTATAAGAAGAGGAGCAGCGTAATGGCATTGTGTGAATACTGCAGAATTGAGAAAATCATCAAGGAGACAGTGCGGTTCTCGGGCATAGATAAGACATTCTGTAGTGAAGGTAAGAAAGGGCAAGACTGAGTCTCAGATTAATCAAGTCAGAAGTGCTTTGCCTTCATGTTATTAGTGATACTAAGGGAAACCTAATCTTTTTAGGTTAGAAAACTGGTTTTTTAGGTTTAGAAACATAGAACTTTGTTCACACTTTACATTTTAATGGTATGTTTCAACAAATTATTACCGATATAACTAAATATAAGAACTAGAAGTGCCGAGGAAGAGTCATTTTGATACTGAAGGATCTTTTGTTTTCCTGCTATTTTCTCTTCTTTTAGGTTGTAAGCTGCTCTATAAACACGACTTGGCTAAGCGCTGGGGAAACCACTGTAAAATGTGCAGTTACTGTTTACAGACTTCCCCCAAACTGGTTCAGAATCACTTTGGGGGGAAAATGGAGGAATTTTGCTCAGAGGAGTGCATGTCTAAATTCACAGTCTTGTTTTACCAGGTAGGCAATATTCTCACATAGCATCCTCTAGAATATAAATGTGTTAGCAAAAGAACCATTGTAAATCAGGAGCTGAGTGAGCTGCCTGTAGCTGACTTCTGTGTCCATGGAATATACTGTCTATATGTGAGAGACGAGTAAATCCTTAACTTTTGAGTACCAGTTTTCTATATAGAGAAAACCAAACGTGGGTTGTGGGAAAACAGACACTGAAGGTTCTGCTGTTTTGTGTTTCACTGCAAAAATGACGCAGTCTTACAGATCTCTTTATATTTGCTGAGCCGTGTGTAAAGAGGTTTTTATACACGTACTCTTTGTTGCTGTTTACAAGTGTGTTTAATTTCTCCCTCACTCTGTTTTCCTAGATGGCAAAGTGTGATGGTTGTAAGAGACAAGGTAAACTCAGTGAGTCCATGAAATGGCAAGGGGAGATCAAGCATTTTTGCAATCTGCTTTGTATTCTGTTGTTCTGTAATCAGCAAAGTGTTTCTGACCCTCCACCCCCAAACAACACAGGTAAAGCAGGCTGGGAGTAGTGTTGCCTTTTGGTGTGCATGGTAGCGATATGAACATTTATTTGGAAACTCGATTCAGTGAAATACACCCTCTACCGGGGGGGCTTGCCCATTGCCATTGAATGGGCTCGGTTTTAGATCTCTCTCTTACTTCAGACAATTTCAAACTTCTGCAGGCATGAGGTGAGATTGCATCATATACCAAATCTAGATTGTGATTTTAAGGAAGATGAAACAAAAGCATTTACTTTTCAATCACTTTCATAAAAGAAAGGCACATTTTATTGGGGTAAAATGAGCTGATATCTATTGATGACATGTTAAATACTTAGCTTGTCTCCTGTACTTGGTAAGACATAGCCACGTACAGTAAAATGTTAATGTTCATTTAATGAAAAAAAAATATGGTAAAATTAGTAGACTTAACGGTTGGAAATACAAACTTCCAGACATGAATAAAGGCAGCCAGTTCTATGTAGTTTGGAGGCATATGAAGTGTTACCATTTCTATGTCATTAAGCGTTGATTCTTGAAGTATAATGCCAAGGTTCATGTGCGCTGTAGCTGTTTCCTTGCTCATTATTTCAGCAGCTGGAATGGGAAGGAGGGTGGGAATGAAGCCCACAGCAATAGGAACTGTGAGTTTCTGCAGGGAATGAAATGCAAAGGGAAGAAAGGAAGAAAGGCCCACAAAGACAGGAAGAGGAAGCGAAACAAAGGGCAGGAATAGCACTGATCCTAAAGAGAGGCATAATCTCCCACTGAGTGATGGTGACTGCAACAGTAAGGTACCCAACAAGCAATAAAGAATATTAACTGAAAGTTTGTAGTAGCCACCAGGCCACATTCAGCTCTTCAGCTTTGTGCCGCTTACACTGAGGAGCTGTTTTCCCTGATTAATAGAGAAGTAACTTTATACTTTCAGGCCACAGCTATACCATGTGACATTCCTGTCTTTTGGGTACACGTGGCTGTTCGTAAGGACAGCAGAGCGTGTGGTGGGCCTGCTCCTCCAGGAGCGTGCCTGCGCCTTCAGCTGAGGCCGGCGTGCAGCGCCATGACAGAGCTGGCTTCCAGGCATCCCTCTGAACCCGGGGCTGCCAGGGTAATGGGGTGCCTCAGAACAGTATTTTGTGACGAAATGCCGTCATTCATGGTAATGTGGTAACGAACGGTGCTTTCAAATGGAAAGAACCTAAGAATTCCTCTAATTGTGAGAGCCTCATCAAATTCACCTCATTCATTATTTGTCGGGATCTCAGCTGTGTCCCATATTACGTATGTCCAGTACCAGGCACAGTGAGGCGTCCAGTCCTCCTGTCTCCTGAGTGCTGCTGTAGTGCACGTACTGTTACAAAGAGAAAGCTGCTTTGAAACTTTTGAAATGTTTCAGTGACTGAAAAACAGCCTAAGTTTGCTCATGGAACCAGCTCCTATTTAAACTGAAACGCTGCAGTTTGACACCTACATCCCCTTCTCAGGCAGCAAGCTTTTTCATTTGGAGATAAATCTGGAGGGTGGGTGTTGTTTCAGAAATGCTGCGTTATAAATTATCTTATGCTTATTTTAGTTTTCTTCTGTTCGCTCTGTCCAGCAAACCTTTCTACGGCACCAGCCTCCTCATCAGGCCCCCCTTCTTTGAGAAAGGACTCCACCCCTGTCATAGCAAACGTGGTGTCCCTTGCCAGCACCCCTGCTGCCCAGCCTACGGTTAACTCCAACAACGTTTTACAGGGTAAGACTGCTGAATATCATGCTTGTATTTTTAAATCTCTATTCCTGAACATCTGTATTTGGTCAGGGATCTCTTCCACTGAGGACATCAGCCACTTCTTCATTATGCTTCACATCGGTGCAGATGGTTACAGTTTTGTCCTTCCTTTACCTAGGTATAAATAATGACTTAACGTTTATGTACATACACCAGGGAATGAGGTTTAATGGGAATTCTTTCTCTTGAGCTCGGCGGAGTATTGGTTATGGTCCTTGATGATAAGTACACGGGCTGTTGTGTGTTTTTTCTTCACAGGTGCAGTCCCTACTGTGACAGCAAAAATAATAGGAGATGTAAGTTTTACGAGAGACTCTTTTTCTCACTTTCACCCAGATTGTACCACTAACAAATAAAGTATCCAAGAATTTTGCACCGTCCTCTTAGGAAGAAGTTCTTTACCATGAGGGTGGTGAGACACTGGAAGTGGTTTCCCAGAGAGGTGATGGAGGCCCCATCCCTGGAGACATTCAAGGCCAGGCTGGATGAGGCTCTGAGCAACCTGATCGAGTTGAAGATGCCCCTGCTCACTGCAGGGGGGTTGCACTAGATGGCCTTTAGAGGTCCCTTCCAACCCAGCACACTCTATGATTCTAGTTGTGATTGGGATTTAAAATTCATCCAGCTTGCAGATGCTTTTTTTGAAATGCATAGAGCTTGTGTGTATAAAGTCTTTTTGTGTCCACAGACAGATTGATCAGATCAAATCTTGTCAAATTGTAGCTCTTGAGATGGCTGTAGTTCTCAAGCAATTCCTGTGTGGCTTCTGTACTTGAGGCCACCTTTTGTGCCCAGAGGTGGGATGTGGTGTCCGAAGGACTAGCGTGGGAGGAAGGGGACCGGCGTGGGCTGCTGGGGCTGACCTGACCCAGCTCCTGCAGCTCGGCTTTCACTCCCCACCCCCTGCTAGTGTGGTGACGGAGCTGTGGGGAGCCATTGTCTCCTCTTCTCTGGGAATAACTCCTAGAGTTCCTACTCTTGAGCAATTTGAGGTATGTGGTACACATCTTGCAACTCTCTTAAAATATGAAGATTTTATTACGTAGCTCTTAGGTTCTGGAAGACTGACACCCTTGCTTTTAGCTGAAGTGTCATTTATGGACTAGAGTATGAATTTTCCCTGGTGTTTGAATGCATGACTGAAAATACAGTTAGCAGGACATGACGTTAGTACAAGCACAAAAAAAACAGTCTGTGTGTAATCAGGAAGTGATACTGATACTGCCAGTGTTTGTGTTTATTTTTACTTCAATTTCTTTTCAAGTGATTTCACATCACTTTGCTACGTTTTTTGGTTATCTGTATCAGCCAAAATTTTAGTTGTCAAAAGTGTCTTAACGTAAGTCCTCAGTTGATCCCTGCCATCAGGGAGATTCCAAGGTCAAAAGTTTATAGAGGCTGCTTGACTACAGAAAGCAAACATACTTGCAGACTTGCTTACTGCACTGTTAACGGAAAAATACCCTATAGTTTGATTAAAATAAATTGAGGTGAAGACCAGAAGGTGCCAAATACATTAGCAAGCTGTTTTTGCAATATTTTTTAAATGATTTTTTTTATCAGCAAGGAGCATTTTAAATTGTTCAACCTCCCATAGTAGAGAACAAATACTAATTTTATGATATCCTTCAAACCAATACCGACTTTGCTCTCGTTTGTGTTTTTCCAAACAGGCTAGTACTCAGACAGATGCCCTAAAGCTGCCACCATCGCAACCACCCAGGCTTCTGAAAAACAAAGCGTTATTGTGCAAGCCAATCACACAGACTAAGGCCACTTCATGCAAACCTCACACACAAAACAAAGAATGCCAGACAGGTACGTATCTAATCTCCTACCCATTTTATATAAGTCTGTATTGCAGATGAGAGAGCAATGCATGATTTATGTAACAGAATATTTTTAATACATTTTAAAACCTTAAATAGTTTTCAGACTGTCTTACAGTATTTTCTAAGGAGCAGTTTGCCTTACAGGTGTAAAACATTTGCCATTCTTTGAAATCCTTCAAGCTTCATGTGTGATGAGTCTTGAGATTTGCTTTAATTCATCTTTATCATTCTGCAATCATCTTAACTATTGCACTTCATTTTCCACAGTTAAGTGACATGCAAAAGGCTACAGAGGGAACATGTTTTCCTCAGGCCAGAATTTGTGAGTTCCCAGCTCTGACAGCACAAGCCACAAGAGCGGACTCACTTTAGTAAAGTGCATGATTTCTCAAAGATTGTTGCAGCTCTCACTTTCCTTTAATTAAAGATGCAGATACCTCTGAAAATTAAGTCCCTATTTCTGGGATAATTTCATTAGATACATATTTGCTCTAAGCTCCCTCTCTGGGCAAAAGGAAACAGAAACACCTTCAAAGGCTGTTACATAGTCCAGTCTGTCATTGAGGAGTGGCTTTTTCATCATTGTTACTATAGAAGCAGAGTATCTAGTGTTAATGTAAACCTCTTAATGAGGAAGACAAAGTTAAGTGGGAAGATTGTAGTTAGTTTTTTAATGGTACCTTCTTATGGTCTTGTAGTTACTTGTGAGATAATTGCCGTAACACAACATTTACCTGGGTGTATTTAATGCTTATTTCCACTCTTCCTCCCAGCATTCGTGTATAAGGTCACAGTGCTGTTTACTTCCAAACTGTAGTATTAATACTTGTTACAGCAACGCTAAAGTGAAAGGTGACTATGAACCAAGACGCGGTACCGTGCACGCTGAGTTACAAGCAGAAGTCCAGACAATTACCATGGATGCTCTGGAGTGTACTGGACAGTCATATGGTTAAACAATTTTTGGTTTGTTCTATTTTTGATATAACAGAAGAAGAAGAAGTTCAACCCCAGATCGTTGTGGTACCCGTTCCTGTACCAGTGTTTGTGCCAGTGCCTCTTCACCTCTACACTCAGTACACACCAGTTCCCCTTGGGATGCCAGTACCTGTAAGTTATGCTTCAGTTCACTAGAGAACTGGTTTACAGTCTTGGTTCTGAGCAGGACACAGAGCCGTGTCACTGGGGTTTGTGACTAGTCATTCAAGTGGCATTTGCAGTCCTTGAAGCCATTTCTATCCTTATCACATCATGTTGGGTTAAATGTCATCACACAAAACTACCAATTTGTGGGGTTGTTGCAGAAATGAAACAAATTGTCCAGTCTGGATTTATTTTAAAATTAAATTCAGTAGTCCTAAAATAAATGTAAGATTAAATGAGAGGAACCTCCTTTGTGGATTTGCTGTTTCCCTTCACCCCCAAACATGCTCTATTATTTTCCATGTGTTCCATAGGTCCCAGTTCCCATGCTCTTCCCAACTACCTTGGATAGTGCTGATAAGATCATTGAAACTATTCAGGATATCAAGGAAAAAATTCCCACAAATCCATTCGAAGCTGATCTCCTTCAGATGGCAGAAATGATTGCAGAAGATGAGGAGAAAGAAAAAACACACTCTCATGGTGGTATGTGATGTTTTTAAACAGGAAACGAAATGCAATGAGATGGGGGTCCTCTCATCGCGGAAAATAGGTAGAGAAATAGATGCAGGGTCTATATTGGCTGCTCCCCAGTAGGCATGCCAAGTTAAATGGTCCTGTTGATTTACCAACTTCTGTTTTCCACAATAAAAGTGCTCATGCAGGTGAAGTGCCAACCCAGACAGGACTATAATGCTTATGTCACGTCTCAGCAATTTTGATGACTTAGTCCTTTAAAATGAGGCAGCCTTCTGGGAATTCAGATGAACTGTGTATTTGGAGATAGTTTTGTCTCTGTGTACAATATTCTGTTCTTTGTTTTGAAAACATGTTTTCTTTTGAGATTAATTTATTCTTCCTCCATAGTTCCCGTCTCAGTTGCTGATTATCCTTGCACCTTTCTGAAGCTTTTCTCATTTCACAGAGCTTTAGTGGTCAATATGCAGTAGAGCTACGCTTAGCGTAGAAGTCACGTTAGATACTGAGCACTGACAGTGGTTTAAATGTCTTTGCATTCCCTTTCCCTGATCCTAGGCGCTGATTTGACTTTTGTTGACAGTAACAGATTGCTAGAGGCAGTAATCTCCAGATCAGTACATCATGCATTAGCAGAAGGAGTCAAAATCAAGAAGACAGAGCAGCTGTTTTACAAGAATGTTTCCCTATCAGGCTTTTTATGGTGGATTCTTGGAGGGTGATGGAGGTTAGAATGTGTTGGATAATGATCATCCCATGTAATAAAAGTGGAACAAGCTGAAAAGAAATTAACAAGATACCTTACTTGTCTACAGGTGACTCAAATAACAAATGCAGAGGAATGGAAACATTTGGAAAAGCAGACGTGGGTTAGGTCTGCATTTCTGTTTCTCCCGTAACAGCATGACCAAGGTAGAAAGCTTTTAGGACAACTCTAGTGGAGGAGAAGAGGCATCGTGTGTGTTACTATTATGACCTAATACGTAGTTTTTTGGTGTTCAAAGTATTTTGTGTTAGTTATGTAAGCTGTCAGTCATTTGTAGATACAGATTTCCTTCTTTTTCCAAAGGATCTCAAACATCTGAGCATGAGCTCTTCCTGGACCCTAAGATATTTGAGAAAGGTCAGTTGGATTTTTTTTTTTTAAATCTGTATCTTTTCTTGCCAATTCCTCTTTTTGCCTGCCCTTTGCTATAGCACGTGGTATATCTGATCGCTCTCATTACAGACCAAGGTAGCACTTACAGTGGAGATCTGGAATCCGAAGCAGTGTCCACTCCGCACAGCTGGGAGGATGAGCTAAATCACTATGCCCTACGGTCAAATGCGCTGCCAGAGCCAGAGCCAGAACTGAAGCAGTTCTCCAAAGGCGATGTGGAACAGGACCTGGAGGCAGATTTTCCATCAGGTCTGTATAACGTGAAGAAAAATGCATTGTTGTATAAAAGTATGGACAACTTTCTGAGTAAGCGTTGTACCAGCAGTCTGCTTATGAAGGGTATGTGTTTTCATTTTGTAAAACTGGATATTTAAAGCTGCATTAATATTTCAGCTCTACTAATTAGTAAATTACTATTTTAAAAATATTATTGCTGTCTTTAAAAGCAGCATTTTACAGAACCCCCAATGGGAGTTGCGGGTAACCTTGCTTGACTCCTTTGAATTACCACTTTTGTGTCCCTAGATGTAATCCGTGTCAGGGGTGCAGAAGAATATACATTTGCCTGAATAAGTACAGCCACTGTCTGGGGGGGCTTTTTTCATCTTCTGAGAATTTACTTCCTTTATACAGAAGGTACATATATTGCCTAATGATTCAAAGGTAAAGTGTTATTTGAATATACAGGTGTGATTGCCAGCTGTAAGGTATTCCATAGTATCTGACACTTCTACCTGGACTGTTAAATCATATAATTAAACTCTTAATGGTGTTGATTTGACTTCAGACTCATTTGACCCTCTCAGTAAAGGACTGGGTTTGCATTCACGTTCACGAGCAAGACGGAGACATAGAGATGGCTTCCCACAGCCGAAGAGACGGGTAAGAAAGTACTTCTGTAACACATGTTCCGTTCATTTGAAACAATAACATTATGTGCATGCTTATTCTCAGAAGTAAAAAATACTGCTTCAGGGTGAAAATGAGAATTCCATTTAACTACACTGTGTATTTGTTCCTGTTCTGCTATACGAGATCAGATTTTCTTTCCTCCCCATCTGCAACTAGGTAGAATAAATGCTCTTGTTAGTGCAGAACATTTTTTAGATGTGTATCGTTTCAAAAACCTCCAAAAGAGATGTCTTTTAAGCAGTGTCATAATCTATGGGAAAGAATCAATTTTTTCTTGTGTATCTAGAGAGGAATATATTTCTGTGCATATTTATCACAGTGAGAATTACGGTATTTTATTGCACCTTTTCTGTAAAATGCGGTTAATATTTGTCCACATATTAAAAATACTTATATATTCATTCAGATTCTGTTGTGAGAGTGGGATTTTGTTATCATGGCAGCATAACGGGCTGTTTATGTGAGATCAAGTTAAGCATAGATGAAGAGCCTATTAAATGTGTATTTGTTTTGATTTGGTTGTTTGCCTGTAGGGGCGGAAGAAGTCAGTGGTTTCTGTAGAGCCCCGGAATCTGATGCAGGGCTCCTACCCGGGATGCTCCGTTTCTGGGATGACCCTGAAGTACATGTACGGGGTAAACGCCTGGAAAAACTGGGTCCAATGGAAAAACGCACAGGAGGAACAAGGGGACCTGAAGTTTTCAGGTAAATTTTTCTCTCCCGGTGGAAACAGAAATACTTAGTTAAAGAGCACTTGGCGTGATATGTTGTTCAAATAAAAATTAGGATTGGATACCACTGAGTTTTAAAATATCCATGAGTGGAGAAAAGATTTTATGGAATATTCTCTTACATCTTTTCATGCATTTAAAAATCATAGCTATTACATTCTTAATTGATCTGCTACCTATTAAAACAGACTATAAAAAAAACAGATTTCTTTTCAGCGTTAGAAATGTTAGTCTTTTAACCTCCACATTGCGTTCATTTGTGTGTAGTAATTCTTCATTTGTAGAAGAGATGCTTTATGCAGCTGCAGTTTTACTGAGCTATTATCAGGCCATAATTCTAAGTTGACAACAGTAACTTGGCCCCATCTTTTTCATCTGTAGCTAACACCTGCACAAAGTATTTGTTTGTCAGCATAACTGCTGTAAAAAACAATGTGTGCTACAACGTTAAAATCTTAACACCTGATTTCTAGCCTTCACAGCTGGAAAGAAACCTTCCAAAAGTCTACCCGTTCTGTGCTGCAACCTGTCGGAAATTAACTTTAAAAGACGTGAATTGTTCCTCATGTCTCACTAGGGTGACAGATAATACTGACAATATAAATGTCACTTTTGTTTGTTTTTCTAGTTAGGGATTATTTATTTTTTTTTTTTTTACAAAAGCACAGCAGTCCTGGGATTTGGCAATGTCTAACTCTCCTTTTCCCTGGTCTCACATTTGTCTTACATGCTTGTACTGAGAGTTTTGTGGGCAAATTGTCAGAGTCAAGCAGAGAATTTAAGTTAGGGATATAATTGAGCTTTTTGGGGATGGTGGGGAAGAGAGCAAACCATGTTAAATACTTCTGCAATGTAAAGAACTAAGCGTGGCAGGGCTTGTATAAGATCCCAAAGGGAAAAATTCTAGTTAGAACGAGATCTACTTTTTCCTCTCTTATTTGGAATTTTTCTTGTCATTACATGAGAACAGCTGGTTTTTGTTTCCCAGAAGAAGAGTAATCCCAGGAGTTACTGTGTTTTCTTCTTGTGGCTAAGGAAGCAGATACTGCAGTCAGTTCCAGGAGACCGTGTCCACCCCCGCCCCTCCAGGAAAGGTTCCCTGCTTGTCCCAGGCAGGCATTTTTGTAAGGTGCGGAGCAGCAGAGCCTGGAAATTGCGTTGAAGATCCTTTGGTTCTCTGCTGGCTCTGCTTCCCTTTCTGAATCCCACACACGGCCCTTTAAGCTCATTCATTTTCCCTGTAAGGAGTCGAATATGCTGCACTCAGCTCATCTCCAGAACTATTAGGAAATGCTCAAGGTCTGGCTTTTGATTGCCTGAGTCCAGCTATAGAGGGGAAACCTATTTATCAGCCCTGCCCTGCCAGCCTCGAGCACATGCAGCCATTGCCAGGCCACATCTTTGGGTTCTGCAAAATCCCTAACATTCGGATGTCTCCGTTTCCATACCTGCAGCCTGATTGCTCGGTTACTGGCTGGACGTGCTGATGGTTTGGGTTTTATTGGCTAAACCCTCGTTTAATTGTTAGAAAACAGATAGGAAATAAGTCACAAGTTTACTCACACAGGGTACTTCATGTATGAGGTAGAAGATTTAACAGTTTTGGGTACATGAAATAATAAGGAATGTGTGAAAATTTAATCTGCTGAATTAAATTAATTTTTCAAATAATTTTCTTTGCCACAGTTCGTCCTGTGAAACTCAAGGAGGACATTCTCTCATGCACTTTTGCTGAGCTGAGTTTCGGCTTGTGCCAGTTTATTCAAGAGGTGCGGAGACCAAATGGAGAAAAATATGATCCCGACAGCATCTTATACTTGTGCCTTGGAATTCAGCAGGTAACTCAGGGAATTGGGGTATTACTGAGAAACTCACTATGGTTATTTGTGCTTTATATCCATAGTCCCATGTAGCTGCTTGGGTTTTGTAGAGGAGGCAAGAATGCATCTTTTTTGTGTTTTATTCTTAGTCTGTCTTACTCCCATATTTGACTAATTTGTCTGGACCTTCTTATGATGAGAGCGAATGAGCTGCTTCTGTTGGGAGGAGCGTGGCCTGGAGGGCAAGGTGTTTCTGCCTAGACAAATCTTGGTACCTTTTTTATTCTTTTCATGCATTGGAGAGATTTGCAGAAACCCGAGTCTCCTCAGAAATGCTTTGTGATGGAAAGTTTTGGATCTAAAATAGTTGCACAATGCTCTTCTGATATAAAAGTTTACATGGAAAAGGTTCCCCAACAAAGACTGAGCTCCTTCGGTGGTAGACAGGTACCTGTTGTGTTGGCAACACTCACAGGAAAAATACAATGGGAATAATAGCGTTGTAATTAGTGAATGCTGAGAGTAACGTAATGAGTCCTTGCTATCTGCCTGTATACAACAGTTTGAAACAGTTGTAGAATAATACTAAGTTCTGTTGAAAACTCAGTGTCTCAGTTTAGTATTTCTGTTAGTGACTTTTTTTTTTAGAGTAGACTATTTGTTCCTTTCCTTAAAGAGTCGTGTGGAGATAAAGAACCAAAAGCTACTGCTAATTTAAAACCTATCATTTGACTAGGCATGGAATTATATTAATTATTTTTTTCCTGGCTCTGTTTGAAAAAGAAAATGTAGAGAGTTGAAATTCTAAGTGCCATTGATGAGATCTAGGAGTATCAGCGTTTTTGTGTGTTTCAGTTTTGACTAATTTATTGATACACACTCCTGGCTTGTAGAAAACTTTTTTTAATTGTTGCTTGCCAGGAATTGAAGGGACTTCCACATTGATGCTGTAAGTCGAGCGATTTCAGCAGCCTAGTACTGGGCCTGCATTGGTTGTCAGGCGGTATAAGCGTGTGAAGTTCTTTTCAATAGAAGCGTACTCAATAACTCCTGGTTTATATAGGCAGACTTTTTTCAGGAATATTTGACACTTAGAGGATGATGATTTTTCAGAAAACGGCTCTAGAGCTCGGGATATTACAAATAATTCTTGCCTAGATCTCTCATTTCATACTGGGCAGGTCCCAGTCCCTGCAGAAAATTTGGTTTGATATCTTACTGAAGATTTCAACAAAGTGTTTTGGACCGTAAGACACTGGGACATCAGAAAGGAAAAGAATCTGATGTCCTGTATCTTCTCTGCAATGTTCTATAATCACAAACTGTATGTCTTCCTTTTTTTCTCTTGTAGTACCTGTTTGAGAATGGTAGAATAGATAACATTTTTACCGAGCCCTATTCCAGGTTTATGATTGAACTTACAAAACTTTTGAAAATCTGGGAACCTACAATTCTTCCAAATGGTAGGACAATTATTTTGTTTTGTGTAGCTGCATGACAAAGCCATATTATAAATTAATATTTTCTCAATGCCATGAAGAAGAATGTGATCTGAGGCATTCACATTAGTCTTCTCTTTCTCCACCATGTAATTGTTTGTGGTAGACTAGCGTCATCGGTTTTATGTCTGTCTCTACTAGTCACAGATTAAATATACCTTTGCCTCTGATCAGTCTCTCAACCCTGTTGAAAGAAAGGTTTCCCATTCCTGTAGTCAACGTGCTAGTTCTTCTCTTCCGTCAAGTTTTAGCTAATCTTTTTTGAATACAGGTAGCCAGAATTGTATATAGTATTGGAGGTGAGTTACTGCAAATACCATGGACGGTTGCACTGGTATTTTCCCTCTTGGTACTGGAAATACTCCTTCTGATAAATCCAAGGATCACATTAGCAAATCATTGGAATCTTGTTTGACTCCTCAATTCCAAGTTCTTCTCCCCTCAGTCACTTCCAATTTGAGAGTTCCTAAATTCTGCAGATATTTTTAATTGGTCTTCAAGTATGATCATGCTGTTTGTAAAGCTGGACACCAGCTGTATTACTACGTAAGATCTTTATCAGAGTATCAGCGAGAAAGTTGAATGACGTTGTCAACTCCATACGTGGATCCACAACTGGCTTTTCATTTAGAAAATTAATTTCTTATTCAATACAGAAATAATCCAATTACTTAGAGACTGCTGCATAGTGATCTTTTTTTCACAACAGATCTCTTACAAGCAATGTATCTCCTTTTCCTAACTGACTTACGATAATCACAATGGGCCATTTGTATCTGTGATGGTACATTTTAAACTCATGCTCCATGTCTTAGGAATTACACATTTTGCAGTTGGCTCACTGTCGTTCAATACAGTCAAATTAGAAATTAGTGAGATTCTGCTGGTGTCTGCAATCTTCCTCTATATCCTTCTCTCCATTCTCCAGGTATTAGACGATCATGCTGTTCCACAGCATGGTTCTCCATGCTCCCTCTGTGTTCATGCACCCCATGTTCTTGGTTTTATCTGAATTACAATTGCTTAGGATAGGTCTGACTTAGATATGATACGCAGTTCATTAATATAGAAGGTTAGTTGAAAGAGGATTTACACGCATCTCTGGCAAAATCTGCCTACTTAATTTTACTCTTACCTGCCTTCCCACCCTGCTCATGTATGATGCTTCCATTGCTTTTGGAAAACTCCGAAAATCTGCTAGATTAGACACAGCCTGTAAAAGCTGTTCATTTGTAACTGAGTATGGGGACAGCCCTAAAATTGCATAAATAACCCTCTTCTTTTTTCTTTGTTCATTGTCTCTAGGTTATATGTTCTCAAGAATTGAAGAGGAACACTTGTGGGAATGTAAACAGCTGGGTGCATATTCCCCTATTGTTTTATTGAACACACTTCTATTCTTCAACACCAAATACTTCCAACTAAAGAATGTCAGTGAGCACCTGAAACTATCCTTTGCCCATGTTATGAGACGCACCCGAACTCTGAAGTATAATACTAAGATGACATATTTACGTTTTTTCCCACCCTTTCAAAAACAAGAGGTAGAATCAGGTGAGTGGATGCTTTCCGATCAGCTGAATTTTGGCAGTCATATTTGTATTGTCTGCTCCTTGTTTTAAAAAGGACTGGGGAGAAAAACAGGTCACGCAGTAAGCAGAGCCATGAATAGTTTGACTTCTGCCGTTATCCTGTTTGTTTTCAAAACTTTTTCATTTTTCATTTTGCACATGAGTAGGGATTACCCTCTTCACCTCAGAGGCAAAGAGAGAGAGACTTTTGTTTGCAACTATTTTTTGGTGTTTGGAAAAGGGAAGTCTTTGGTCCTATTGGCTTCTTCAGTTAATAGTTCCAGTGTGTTATGTGAATTCTACTTTATTAAGAAAAAATATATCCTCCATATTTTTCTGCTAGATACTAGTTCTTGCTAATTTTCTGGAGGAGGAATGGGCTGTGGACAGCCTGTAGCATATGCAGTCTTTTGCCCGTCCAGCAGATCAAACCAGTTGACTTGGCACGAGACAGATAATCGGTTCCAGTAGTGAGTTTCTGTGTGCTGCAAAGTCCCATCAGACTGGTGCTGGGCTCAGTGACATGGGCTTCTTCTTGAAAGCACCGTTTTTCACTGAACTTCTCTGATGCTTTTTTTGTGTATCCAGATAAATTATCTGTAGGCAAAAGAAAACGCAGCGAAGATGAGGAGATCGCAACAGCAGTGGAAATGGCTGAAAATACAGATAACCCCCTGCGATGTCCAGTCCGACTTTATGAATTTTACTTATCAAAATGGTAAGTAACAGAACTTGATTTTTGATGTGTATGATGTGGACTACAACAGGCATTTGGGCAAGGATCCCACTCGGACCTTTGTGCCTGTGCTGTGTGGGGGCTCCTCTCTCCAATTCCCAGTCCCCCAGTGGGAATGGAACCACGCTGACAGGACTTCCAGCATCAGCGATGCTGCCAGACTCAGGTAGTATTTGTTACTGGTATTGAGTTACAGAGAGCTATGTATTCTTTAAATGCCTGCTTACACATCTACAGGGTGTAAATGTAAACGGGGGGCGTTCCAGCAGTGACCGTGGCATTCTCACCTCCTTTAATTCCCATACAGGATCCTTCTTTTGAGAAGCTTCTAACACCTTGACATCATGTTCCTTGTGAAGGAGGGTAGGAAAAGTGTGAATTAGGTAAAACTGCTGATAGCTTTTGCCTGCTGAAATGTGAGATAAACTTTTATTTAGGAGTTAGAAATGAGACTATATAGCAAGGACATAGATATAAATAATTTTTCTCCTGTTTCTATATAAACTTTAGTTAGATCATTGAGCAGGTGGAATATGATGTTCTTCTTTTTTCAGAGAAAATACACATGCAAAATGAAAGAGCATCTCATTAGTGTCAGCTGAAACTCCAATAAATCACCCTCCAAATGCACATACTGAGCTTACTACAAATAGTCCCATTACTTAGGCAAAGGCGTGCCCAGCATCTGTCCTGACTCTGTCTTCCTCTTCTTACCTTCCTTGTCTTCACTTGCATGTCCTTAGAAGCTTTTAGCTGTCCTTGGGCTGGGAAGACATTTTCATGCTCCTCATCATATGTCAGAGCTGAGGCCCTGCAGTGGTGCAAGCAGTGGTAAAAATTCACTTTGCTGTTTTAATGTGAATATTCCAAAGCCAGGCAGGAGGGGTCTTTGCCCTAGAGGACTTTGTGTCTTCCTGCCAGAGCCTGAAAGCTGCCTCAGGGGTCAGACAGTCAGTCTTTCCATGGGCTTACCATTCTGCACTGTGAGAGGGCAAGCTAGGGTTTAGTTTTGCAAGCTCTTGAACATTCCCCATGCCAAAGGACACAGCAATTCTGGAATACTAGAGCCAGTTTAATTCAGAGATTGAATGTGAAGTGCGTCTATCAATCATACCAAGATGCTAGTACCATGAATTGGATGATACTGTGATTGAAGAACCACATCTGTAAAGAAGTGACTCACTTTCTTTGTTTCTTTATAAGCAACTAATGCTAAGTGACCTGGAAACAACTTAACTGTTCCCTAAGTTGAAGGGGGCAAACTAAGTCACTGGCAAAAAGCTTTGAATTACACTGTTACTGTGTATTACTGTATTACACTGAATTACTGTGATGTCGTCTCAGTGTAACTTTCCTTTTCTTCGCTGTTTCTCCTTAACGGTTTTGTGAGTAGGACTGTTAGTGCTGCCTTCCAATAATGTGCTCTTCCTCTCTTTGTGTTGGCAGTTCCGAAAGCGTGAAGCAGAGGAGTGATGTATTTTACCTTCAGCCTGAGCGCTCCTGTGTACCCAATAGCCCCATGTGGTATTCCACATTGCCAATAGACCCAGGAACCTTGGACATCATGTTAACGCGTATTCTTATGGTGAGGGAGGTACACGAAGAACTTGCCAAAGTCAAATCAGAGGACTCTGATATCGAGTTATCAGACTAACTGAAGTGGGGTATTTTCCTTTGAATACACATCAGAAGCACCAAACTGTGAATACGTCCAGCCTTTGGAAAATGTGTATCAAATAAGCCAAGATAATGTCACCTACAGGCATATTTTGAACCACAGTGGATGTACAAACTGGAACTGGAAGGAAGCAAGCTGTGTAAGCTTCAAGAAACAACGTCCTGTGGCACTGATAAATCCTCTGAACAAATTCAAGACGAACTAACCTGTTTGAGTGGTGCATAAATCCTTTATCTGTTTAGGATTTTAAAAAGTTGTGAGATATTTTTAAGGAAAATGGTTGTGCAAAATCTACCATAACACTGTTGGGCATGGAGAGCTAGACTGTGGCTCAGGTGACTCCTCAGCCTGATGGCTGGCAGTCCTTGCTGCCAAAGAACACGTGGAGATCCTAGAGCTCTTCACGAGGACAGGAGAGAATAGTGGTGGTATTTAGACAGACACCTTCTGTTATAAGTACACGTACACATACGCTTTTCTAATTTTTTTGAAACTGGGATCAAATGTTAGGAAGGCAGAAGCCGGCATGTCTGCCAGGGAAGCTATCTAAACCAACGACTGTCTGGCTGCTCTTAAATGGTCACACGGTGCCAGAATCTAGCTCTCGCTCCGGGATGATACCAACTCTCGCTCTGTTGGGTCTCCGAGGTGGAAGAGGTGCTGTAGGTCAAACTTCAGAGCGATCATGTTACGCGACACACATTTCTGGGGTATGTACAGGAGAGTGACTGTCCTGGGGTCTGTGCAGAAAATCCCTTCCCTAGCCCAGTAGCTCTGCAGTCTGTCGATATAATCTAGCAAATACTGTGGTGCGCGGAAATTTTTTTTCCCCTTACGGCAGCTTTCCTTTCTCCTCTTTCCCTACTCCTGTGTTTTGGGTTATTTTATAAAGGCAAATCTGGAGGGCCTTGTCATTTCAAATGAAAGATAACGTGCACTCTTTCTCTTTCCACCTTTGCAACGCGTGCAGTGTTGTACAAAGGATGCAGTATTACTCTTGACAACAGAACTGTGGTAGAAAATTACCATGTGTGTTTTTTTCCCATCCCACCCAAAGAGATTTAGTCATAGTGTTGGAAATCGACAGAGATTTTTTTAAGGCTTGGCTGTTACTGCGTCTTTTTGAAGAGAAAACCTCCCACATTGTATTTAGAGGACAGGACATTATCAGATACTATCTGTATCTCCGTTTTCTCAAGCTATAGATGTGTGTTTCTGATGACCAGTGGCCAAAAATTCATTGGAAACCCAAACTATTTTTAAAGAAGAGAATTGTATGGTTTTTATCTGGCTCTGGTCAGTTCTCCATCTTCTGTAACAGGGGTCTGATATTTGGTCTTGTCACTAAAATTTCAAGAGATGAAAATCGACAGCCTTTAATTATATTTCCTTTTTTTTTGTTTCGTTTGTTTTTGTTTTTTAATTATTTTTTTAGCAGTAACAAAAGTAATTTAACAAAAATAAAATCAGAAAGTAGTCTATTGACGTTGTGTACTCGGTAGTCCTGTCCCTGCCTGTAACAGATTTCACTGATGTATTTTTTAATACAGAAAACTATGTGAAAAGTAAACCTGCCCCTGATTCTGTCTGATCGAAGCCCATCTGTGTCTGTCATTTCTGATCAAAGATGCTGCTTTCTCCGTGTCCTGGCCCAGTGCTCCCGGGGGAGATCTTCCGGCCGTAACACGTTCCCTGCCACCAACTGCCCCAGCGCCCGGCAGCTCAGGGATGCTCCTGGAGGCTGATTTCTCGTTCTGTGAACGCTGACCTGGCCCTCCCCATAGTTATATTAAATAGTCAACCAGCAGGTGCGGTATTTTGGATTGAGATGGTTGATAGAACACTTCAGGGTAAATAAAATCATGCTGGAAAGATTAGTGTTTAGGTCTGTAGGGGATAAAAGAAGTCTGAGCTCTCTCTGTTGCACACAGGTGTGCCCAGAACCTCCATGGCAATAGGAGAGGGGAAGGATCCAGGAATTTCTGTATTTCCTGGGCATCCCCTGCGAGAACGCAGCATCCTTGGCTGCCTTTGCTTGCTCCGTCCTGCCCTGCAGCCCCCAGGGAATAAGCAAGGCAGCAGTTCGGACAAGCTGGCAGGAGGGCAGGCACCCAGCGGGTTGGGGATTGTCTAAAAAATAATAAACTGCATCTGAGTTTTCCCTTAATAGACATTAACAGAAATATTCCCATAAACTAGTATATTTGTATCTCATGAGCAGCATACTCGTTTTTTCTTTCTCTGAAGACCCTCACCCTTTCTTGTCTGTGAACACTTTTGACGTGCGTTAATTTTTTTCCAGGTCCTTGGAATGAAAGATATTTGCCTTTCCTATTCTCTCAGCAAGGAAAGTTAAATCGCTTGAAGCTGGCCTGGCTGACGGCAGAGTTGTTAAACGTTGTGCGAACTCCTTTTACTTAGTAGCTCGGGGATGAGAAAGGGCTCGGTGCAGTTTGATAGAATGGACAGAAGAAGTAGTTGCAGTTTCTCGGGTCAGACACCTCTGCTTGGAGGCCCTTTGGGAACCGTCTGCGTGTTTTGGGAGGTCCCTGGGCAATCTTTGCCCCTCGAGCAATTTCTAGTCAGCCCAGCTGGAGTTCACACTGACTTACAAGGTGGATTACCTTGAAGCATTAAAATATATTTATAGATTATGCACACAGGATCGAAGTTCTGAACACTTAGACAAAGTTGGTTGTAATGAACATACATGAATCATTTGCTAACAATGTTTATTACTTGAAATATTCTTTTAAGGAGAAAAATCATGCTGTAATCTCAATGTGGACAGAGAAATTGTTAACAAAGATGAGCATGAGAAAGAAATACAGAAGATGCTGCTTCCGACTGGCAGGGTTTCTGTGGCTGTGATTTCCTGCTGCTCCCTCCAGCAGCAGACGCGGGTGGTGTGGCTCCGCTCCCTTCTTGGGGATGGTGGCGGAGCTGTGCAGGGCGCTGGAGAGCCCGACAGACAGCGAATCGTGTTGCTCCTTACCGGTTGCGTTCACAGTGCTGGCTGCTAACGCCAGTCTTTGGATTTTGCAGAGATTTTTGTTTAAAATGCTTCTGGAGGCCGGCTATTGCCTCCTGGTGCTCGGTGCCAACCTGCCGCTCTCTGCCGGCTTTGGTGGAGTAAAGAAGGAAACTGGGAGCACGTTGGATGCTACAGAATTAGGTGCAAAAAGAAGTTAAAGTGTCTTATGAGTTATTCTACCAACTACTGATCTAAAAAAGACCCCTGGATTTCTTTGGCAGGAGTCTCCAGCCGAGTGATGGCTCCTCAGAGGCTTGAAATGAAAGGGCAGAAAGTCCCTCGCTGGGTGTTTTCCCGGGGTGTGCTCCCGCCGAGGCACGGCTCCAGAGGGAGCGTTAGTGCCAGGGTCCTGGGAGTGACTCTGAACGCGCAGTAAAGTCCCTTGGGTTTTGGTAACAATCGCCGTAACTCTTCTCAAGAAGTCCCTTGAGCAATAGTTTCACTGTTGCCTTAAACCAACCCAACAGAACAAATGCTCACGTATAAAATCCTTGCAGTGCTCATCTCAAGCCACTGGCACCGCGCTCGCTGTCTAGGCTGGAGTTTTGCTCCCATCGGCGCAACAAGTTCCCCCTTTTTGTGTTTCACGTGTCAACCATTTTAAACATGCCTAACAGAGCAGAGGCAAAATTAACGTTTGCTGTCTTCTATTAAATGCTGCTCAGCTGGAGCATCACCAGCCTTACCGGATTTAAAGAAATAACGAGTTTTGAGCAGTTGAGCTACTGAGCGGTGCTTGTTCCTTTCTTTTGCAAGAGAAACCACCCAGTTTTGACGATGGTGTTTTGTAAGCGAGTATGGGCACCAAAAAATGTGTAAAAATTGTGGACTGTTGCTGGAGAGGAAGTCTAGAAGGAGTTCTGAGAGCAGTGAAGCCGGATGGGAGCGTGCCTGTGCTGATGGCCAGAAAGCCAGTTTTGCCTCGCCAAGGGGGGTGTGCGTGGAGCAGGCAGCAGCCACTGCTTTCCATCTCCTCCTCCTCGGCAGGTGAAATGGCAAGGCCAGTCCCTGCATGACCACCTCCTCTCGGCTCACTGTGGTCACCGGCCGGAGAGCAGTCTCTCTGCCCAGCAGGACGGCTGCAGAGGAGTCGGGCAGGTAGGGCTAACTCTGCTTTTCTTCCCTGGGAGGAAACGGTTGGCTTGAAAACGGGGGTTGAGTGGTTTTGCACAG
Source organism: Dromas ardeola (assembly GCA_013398915.1). Classification (NCBI taxonomy): domain Eukaryota; kingdom Metazoa; phylum Chordata; class Aves; order Charadriiformes; family Dromadidae; genus Dromas; species Dromas ardeola. The sequence continues at coordinate 304,402 of VYZM01001185.1, read as the reverse complement.
TATTGTTGCGTTTGTTAAGGAGCTGACTCCAGCCCTTCTTTTAGAAGGTGGATTTTTTTGAACTAAGAGGGGAAATGACTCCTGTAGTCTGACCACTGGCATGAACAGATCCCCTCCACCTTCACCCCGTGGCTCCCCTGTCAAGCCCATAGCACCTGGCTGAGCTCTAAGATCTTGCATTTTTATCTTCAGGTTCCTCCCCCCGCCATTTCCAAGAAGCATTTGATAACATTTGCGTTGTGTTTTATGAGGAAACTGTTGCGGACACACCAGAAAGAGCGAGTGACAGCGGAGTGAGTGGTGGCAGAGGAGCCGCCGGAGGGTGTGGGAAGGGTCTGGGGGTGGGATGCTCTTACCACGTCCGGGCTGCCTTGGGCAGGTGGGCGATTGTACTCAGCAAGAGAATAACAGGAATATTTAAGTGTCTAGGTTTCATCGTTTTATATTCAAAGCATCTCAATTGGATGCTATTAAGAAAAACTAGTGACTGTGAGCGTGGGTCATAGATGGGTCCAACTTAGAGAGAACCTGAATTCAGAAGTGTTTCAGTTCCTGCGTGCCAGCTCTTCTGCTGCTTCGTGGCAGATGGTTGCAAAACCTGCAACAGCTATTTTATTTTTCAGTTGTCATCAATAGATGCTGCTGCCGTGGAGGTCGTTAGCGGTCATTCAATGGCACCAGAGCTAGCGCTGGTCCAGGGAGTGCTGCGAGGTTGTAAAATGGTTTTAAGAGTAATAAAGGCTTGAAGGAACTCAGGCATCTTGGATTCTTCTAGCCTTAAATTTAAATTTCTGTTGGACATAACACTAAGCTATTGGTTGGACGTTCACTAAGCTGTTGGTTTTTCACCAGAGGTATGGGTTTCTGTTAAAGAAACAAAACCTGAACCATCTTAGATTGTCGCCTGCTTGGAAGGGAAGAGGAAATTTATTACAGAGGGAATTAAACAGTCAAGGTAAACAAAACATCAAACACCAAAGCTCAAAACCTGCCCAAAGGGCACAACTTTAATACAAATCCGGTTCAGCTGCCTGGAGTTCAGAGTTACGGATGCAGCGTGTTAGCAACGGCTGGCTGAATTCTGGGGTTAATTGTTGCCTACTAGATATGCAAATGAACAGTGTACCCGGGGTCTCACCTCTAGAGCCCTGGAGCACATTGAACCTATTTATAACACAAAAAGCCAGAACAATTTGGAAAGGTCTTTGGAAAGGTCTTTTTGACCTGCTGGGAACCCGGCTTCTTCCTTTAAGAGCCAGGTGTGGGCGAAACTCCTGACTTTCTCCCCAGTTAAGCCACTGATCGGTGTCACAGCCCAGGACCCAGCGTACACGCCGCGTCGCTGCTGCTGTACAGATGGAGCCCCATGTTTTGTCCCTTGCCAGTCTGTACCTCGGTTGTACCCATCTGTAAATTGGCCAGACTTTCCTACCTCGTTTGGGCATTATCAGGCTAAATTCTGCAGGATGCTTTGCAGCCCCGTGATGAAAGGTGCTACATAACTGCAAAGTGTCACTTCAAAAGATTTAAATAGGCCACCACTGCATCATAACCTATATTGAAAAGACTTTTTCTTATATGAGAATTTATAGAGTTCAATGTATGGTATTAATAAGTGAATTACTGAGACCCCAAAAATAGTTTTTTTGTTTGAATCGTATCTGTATTCTGGAAAAGTGATTAAAAAACTTTAACCTTAATAAAAGAGTACATCCTCATTTCCTGAATGATGCTGGAATCTAAGTTTAAAAGCAGAATCTCACAGATTTTAAGGACTGGGGGGGAAAGGGCTGGTTGTTTCTAAGCCAATAATTAAAGAGCAGCTTAATATCTTAATACCTTATCCCAGCAAGACTTGTGCTTCCCCACATGGCTGTAGAGCAGCTCACACCGAGCTTTGCTCCTCTCTGAAGCCTCTGGGAGCAGCAGCAATTAGAGCCATCACCAGCGGAGTCTGTTACGTGCCTCCCCCACATGGATTGCAGCGGAACCGGTGGCTGCTGCAGCTTTGCCCGATGTGGGACCCCACTATGTGGGACCCAGCATCGCCTTCGCTCCGGTGCCCTGAAGGGCCAGAATCGCCCAAGAGCCACAGTGACATGGAAACGCCATCGCTCACTTCAAACCCTCGTTACCCGGTGCTTGATGTGGCTCCCAGTAAGGGCAGGGAACGTCTCCTGGCTTCCCAAGTGAGGTCCCCAAGGCTCCTTGGCGTTAGGAGCCACCAGCGCTTTACTCAGGGCAGGGTTTAAAGCCCCAGTCGTGCAGCTGCTTTACATGTATTTTGAACTGCACTGGTGTGGCTGGAGCCAGGCGGGTGTCCGTGCAGCCAGCAGAGCCTGGCCAAGCAGAGACAGGCCTTTGGGATGAAAGAGGCTGCTGAGAAAACACATACAGGGATCCCAAGCAAAAAATTTACACACGTGCCAATTAAATATTCCTGGCAGCCTGAAGAATGAGCAGCCAAAACCATGCGCATCCCGGTGCGGCCATGATCACCAAGAGGCAGCATAGGAGTGTCCAGGGTGCAAGGGAGAGTATTTGTTCTAAAGGAGGCTTAATATATCATTATTATTATTATTAAGGAGCTGGCACTTTCCTACCATCATCTGAGGGGAGCTGGGTTTCCAAAGGGATGGCTGAGGTTCACTGCAGGAGACAGGGAAAACTGGAAATGGGCTTAAGAATGATGGTGTGTGAACTGCAGCAACGGCAGGGAAATACTGTGGCCGCTTGTTGACCAAGGCTGTCGCTTCATGCATTTATTTTAGGTAATTGATTATAGAGAGTACAGTGACTGAAACCCAGCTGATTGCCAGGGAGAGCCAGCGCTGGGGGGGGCACATGTGGCAGGTCGACCGCCCCTTCAACCCTCACCCCCCTCCCCCTAAGGACCGAAGCTTCTCGAAGCCGCACGGTGACTTCCATTCCCTGCACGCTTCATCGACACGATGAAGGAAGGTCTCTCTGCCAAATGAGGACTGACATGACCAAATACGATCAAATATGACCAGACACCAGGTTCGATTTGGGCATAAATGAAGCTCCGCGGAGGACAAATCAAGTCTGTCCCCTCCGAACAGCAGGGATACAGTTTGGGGATGCTCCCCGTGGGTCAGGACACTGCCCACAGTCACTCCGGACAGGTTGAGAGCCCTGGCCTTACTCGGTGAGCAAGTGCACATGTTGGATCCTCAGTCCTAAAACTTAGGAATTCTTAAGTCCTCTGCGTAGTATTAGTTCCATTTTACGTGTTGAACCTGTGGTTTATTAATTATGTTGGAGTCTTAAAGAGTTTTGGTTAGCATCAAGTTGTTTGCTTAGAATAAAGTTTATTTTGAGTTTATCATCTGATTTAATTTTCCTGTAAGCCTCCGCAACAGCAGAGATGCAGGGGGTCCCAGTGGGAGTCCGGGGGGGGTCGCAGCAGTGGTCTGGTATTGGGGGGGTCACAGCAGACATCAGCGAAGGCCCCGGTGTGGTCACAGCTCGTCAGAACTGATGGCAGCCCCGGTGGCAGCCCCGATGGCCGTCAGGGCAGCCTGCACAGCTGTGGGGACTCCTGCTGCCCCTGAGGATGAGGAGGAGGAATCAGCCCGAGCCCCCAGCCCCAGCATGGGGCCCCCACTGCGCCCTGTTGCCAGGAGGAGCTCCCCCGAGTGGAATGGCTTGAAGCTGGCCCGGCTGACAGCAAAGCTGTTCAACATTGTGCGAACTCCTTTTACTCCCCACTCACCGATCGACTGCAGCACGGCCACGGCGCTGCCGGCAGCCACTCCGCCGCCGTTGGCTATGGCAGCTGCCGACATCATGTTGGCAGCCACTGACCCAGCGGTGATGCCGGCTGCTGTAAACCCCAGCGCACCGATGGCCACCGGGACACCGACGACTGCCACTCCTGCAGGCAGGACACCACAGCGTTAGT
>VYZM01001185.1:256366-295077 GCA_013398915.1 Dromas ardeola | reverse complement strand
CACTCCAGCCGCCGAGCGCCTTAAAAAAACACCAAGATGTTCAGGGACGAGGAGGGAGGTGGGTGCGAGGGGAGCGCTGGCTGGGGGGTGCCTGGGGGAGCACCCCAGCCCCCTTCGCCTGCGGGCATTGCCCATTTCGGGGCTGTGGGTGCGTGGCCTGTGGAGCCCTGGTGCACCCGGCCATGGTGGCCAGCACTTCCCCCCGCGCGTGTCCAAAATACAATGCAGAGGTGCCCAGGAGTTGGGCTTCCCTTCCCGCCCCATCCCACTGGTGTGGGGGGTCCCCACTTTGCGAGGCCGAGGGCACCCGTCTTCCTGGGGAGGGGGCAACCAGCCCCGCTGCAGGGGGGGACCCACAGGCCCATCACGCTGCCCACCGACCCAAGCACCCCCCACCCCCCTGCAGCCGGCACCTGCTGGGGGTGCCCCTTTGCCCCCCACAACCCCACAGAGAGTTTGCTGCTCCCCCGCTCCTCCGCCCTCCCTGGCCCGAGTGGTGGGGGGCCACCGTGACCCCCATCCCCGGGGCTGTCCCCTCCCTGACCACGCCAGGAGCCGAGCGCGGGGCTGCGAGCGGCGGCAGCATCCCCGGCACTGGCCGGGCTCGCTGAAGGTTAAACGCTGGCGGCGGGGAAAGCCCCGCTGCCTCCCGCAGACCCCGCACCTCCCGCCCCGCACGGCCACTCACGGTCCTGGAGGTGACACCGTCTGGCTGCAGGTTCGGCTGGTGGCAGTGGTGACACCCGGCAGGAGCACGCCGCTTCCCCGCTCGCCTTGACTTTGCCACAGGACTCCTCCGGCTCGTCCGCAGGAGCTTGCAGCATCCTCCAGTTCAGCGGGAGAAGTTCCTCGCCAGGGAGGGAGGGAGGGAGGGATTTAAGGCAGACCCTGCCTGGGATGCAGATGCCTCCGGGTGCAGGTGAAGACCCTCCGCTCGCTGGGCACCCCACAGCCCCTCCTCGCGTGCCCCAGCCCGGGCTCGGTGCCCCGGCACATGGCTCGTGGTGTGCCCCGGCTCCGGGGATGCTGCCTGGGCGATCCCTGCTGAGAAACCCTCTCCCTCTTGGACGAGGCAGCCAGGGCTGCCAGCGGCACGCAGCCAGGCACCTCTGCCCCCTGCCACCTGCCCTGTGTCCCCCGGGTGGGGGTCCCGGAGCAACACCATGGGGAGAGCTGGCATGCATTGCTGGGCCCAGCATCAGCCCGGGGCAGCTCGGAGGGCAAAGCAGAGCCCGTGGGGTGCTCGGGAGGGCGAAACTTGTCACCACTGTAGCCACAGGGGCTCCCCGGGCCTGGGAGGACCCCACAGGGATGGAGATCCCCGGGCTGCCCTGGGCCACCTGCTCCGGGTGTCCCCAACACCCACGGGGTGGCTGTCCCAGCACCCGGAGCAGCACAGCCTGGGGGCACAGGGCTGCTCTGCCCACCCTGGGACCCTGCTGCCCCCGGGCTCCAGCCGGTCCTACCTCTGCCTGCGGAGGGCTGGTGGGCGAGGGGGACCCCCAGCTCGGGGCTGCAGCAGGGGCAGGATGCCAGGAGACACCATATTGTGGTTCCCAAAGGGAAAAGCCAGAAAAAGCAGCGGCGTCCCTGCCTCCCGCGGCGGTCCCGGCGGCTCCCTGCCTGCCACGACGCCCTCCCCACCCCGGGTGCGCTCTGTTTGCTTGCTATTTTTGGCAGCCTCCTAAGAGCTCCTCTCAGGCTATTAATAATGAGAGTGCGAAATTCGTTTGGCCTCTCCTATATAAGGAAAGGTAGAGGCTTAGAGGCAGCTAAATATACTGGCGCGTGCGGGAGCAAGCGGGGAGGCTTTGGCACTGAGTGTGGAAAAGAGATTGTTTGAACAATGGAAAGACGGACTCACTCGGCGCACGGGGCCCCGCACGGACGGACAGAGGGACGGAGGGATGGACGGAGGGTGATGGCGCCCATGGGCCTGCACGGCAGCACCCACATGGCACCCCAGTGCCCCGCGGGGCCCTGCTTCGGCAGGAGGAGCAGCGGGAGAGGGGAGGAGGCGGCTGCCGGAGGGATGCTGTGCAGAGCCCCTGTCCCAAGCCAGCCACGCTCGCCCCAAAATGCCTGTAACTTGCCCCACTGGGCCAGCAGTGACCCAGGCACGAAGGCAGGGTCTGTGCCGGGCCAGGAGGGAGATGTGGGGCGCTGGCGGTGGGGAGCAGGGCGGGCTGCGGCAGGGTGACCCGTTCCGGTGGGACACAGCCAGCACAGGGTCGCTCCTCCAGCCCAGCCCCCTGCAAATCCCGGCCTTTCCCAGGACAGCCGCCGAACGCTCCTGTCCCTGCTCTGCCACCCTGACACGGCCCCGGGGGCAGCTCCCGTGGCCGGGGGGTGCTGGCAGTGCCACGGTGTCCCCAGCTCCCCAGGAGCCACCGGCAACCCCGCAGTGCCCTTTGCTGGCAGGGGCTGTCCCCCGTCCATCACCACAGCGATGCCGCCTCGGAGCTTAATGAGCAGATCGTTACCGTTTCCATAACCGTAACCGTGTCCCCCTCTGGGGCTGCGGGGGCCTGGGGCGAGGTGCGGGAGCTGCTGGCAGCGGCCGCCGAGGCTGGGGAGAGCCCGGCTGGAAGAGGTAAAGCAGCAGCAATTCAGGGAATCCTAATGAGAGGAAGGCGCTGGGGAGCAGCGCCAAATCCACATGGTTGGAGCAAGGACAGCGCAAGCAGAGGGGTGAGAATGTGTGCGGAGAGAGAAAAAACCAAAACCATGCTCTCCCCCCGGGCTTCCACCAGAGGTTTTTTCTTTTTTAACTCCTCCTCACCACGGGCACTGCTTAGGGAGGGACAAGCAGAGCCGGGGGTTGTATTTGCAGCTGCACTGAGCGCCCCGGCTCTCGGCCGCCTGCAGCGTCGCAGTGCCGGCGGCTGCATCCTCGCACCCCCTTCCCGAGGGGCCCCGGGGCTTCCCCGGGCAGCTCTGCTGCCGGAACGCCGGGACAGCCGCGGCAGCGATGGGCAGAGTCCTCCAGCTGCTGCTTTGGCCATGGTCACCGCTGCCTCAGTTTCTTGAGCGGTGAAACTCCTGCAACAAAACCTCTTTCTCTGAGATTTCTCCCAAATAACGAGCCTGGGGCTGCTCGGAGGCTCCAGACCCGACCCAGATCTCCCAGGGAGGGGATGCAGCCGCAGGCAGGAGCAGCGAGAAAGCCGGGCTCTCCCCGGCTCTGTTCTGAAGGCAGGGGGCTGGGGAGCCCACTGGATTTGGCTGCCCCTGTCCTTAGGTGACATTGAGCAGCGTGAACTGCGAGGGCTCCATCAAACCCCTGGGCCAAGTGAGATGCACAGACAGAGGGCAGCTCTGAGGGTGCCTCCTCCCCTCTCTGAAAAATCTGTGTCCCGTGGTGCCACCAAAGGTCCCTTCTAGCTGCCGAGGTGCTAAAGTGCGTTCCCTCCAGCAGCCAGCCCCAGTGACAGCTGGGCAGGCTTCTTAATCTCCTTCAAGGACTCCACTAATTAATAAATGTTCCTCTGCTCCAGCGGGAGGAACAATTATCCCAGGTGTGGGTGCAGCTTGAGCCCCAGTGCTGCTGCTATTTTGCTTTCCAGTGAAAATTAACAGTCGGCCCCTGCCTCGGCTGTCGGGGAACAGCCCTGAGCAGGACAGGGGACTCCGGACCCGGTCAGCAGGAGACCAGGGCAAGAGCCTTTGGGAGCTTAGGCTGAAAGTGGACTTGAAGTAGCAGAAGTGAATTACGGCTGTGCTAAAGCAGGGGCAGATCAACAAACCAGGGATCAAAACACAAGCACAGGGCCCACAGCATCTCCTGCTCCCTGTGCAAAGCACAGCGACCAACACATCGAGGTTGCTGCACTGGCCGCTGGGCAAGGAGCAGACTTGGCCATCTGTCAAGCAGGCTCCTGGCAGCCCCGGTGGCCATGCTGGCCATGGAGCCCCACCGCGAGCCACGGGGGCTGGAGAAAAGGCAGCCCCTCGCCCAGCAGCACCTGCCCAGAGGCCGCTGCCGGGCACGAGGAACGAGGGGGGACTTCTGATTCTTACACAGAGAGCACAGTGGGATCATTGGGAACCATCCCACAGCTGGAACCGGAGAAAGAAGCAAGCTGAGCAGCAGCAAAACATCTTCCCTGTTTATTTGCAAGAAACATTTTCTTTAAAAAAATTACTTTTAGTCTTGATCCCAGTAACACTGCAATCAACAAACATTGTTAACCGAAGTTCAGACAGGTTGCGCAGCCCCTGCTACAGCAGAATGAAGAAAGGATTTAAGAGCAAACTATTTTAAAACTAGAATGCAACATTTGCGTGAAACATCTTAACCAGTGTTTGAACATGTTAAAGAAGAAAACAAAACCAAGTGAAGCTGAGGGTTCACCTAACAGATGCCTCAGCTTTTAACTTCCCCACATGGGTAACTTGTAGCCAGTGTCTCTAATTGTGAAATCATAATGCATAGCGATGCAAAAACCTGCCCGAGCAAGGTCAGCCCCGCTCGCGGTGCTCGGGTGACAACCCAGCAGCGATGTCAGTGACGCCACGGGGGAGGAGGAGAGGGTGGCGAGGGATTTCAAAACCGACACGTTTGCTGCCCATGCACACACCTTGGGAGAACTCTGCATTAACGGCGCGCTAAAGCAGACAGTCCGCCCCGGCCCCGGGTCAGGGGGGGTCCGACGCTGGGCCAAAAGCTACTGCCTTCAGCCCGGGGGGGTCTCCTCGCCTCCGTCAGCTTCACGGGCCCTCACGCTCCCACGAGGCCGGTTGCTGCATGTCCCCGTTTCTTGCAGCCCTGCGAAGGCGAGGGCTCAGCAGCACCGAGGGTTAACGTGTGGAGCGAGGAAAAGGGCTGCGCAGCCCGGGAATACTAATGGGACCCAGAAGTCTAGTGGGAGCTCGTGCCATGCTCTGTCACAAACCTGCGCTCGGCGATGACAAATGACTAAGGAGTGAGGAAGCCATCCTAACGGAGCCGCTCGGTGTGGAGGGAGTGCCACAGCCCACCACAAAATCCAGCCTTGGCGGGTGGCACATCCCAACCCAAGCGCTGGGTACCCCACAGAAGTGTAAGGAGGAAGAAAACAGCCTCAGCTAACCAAAGGTGTTGGCATTAACAGATTATAATCCTTCCCTCTTCCGCAACAAGAAGCCAGGCTTGCTTGAAAGCACGCTCTGCGTCTCCCGTGAAGGTACCGATCTCTGCAGCAGGGAACACCCGATGGCTGAACCACCGCCCCCAGCCCCGACCTACCGCAGCGGGGATGTCCCCGGGACGGGCAGGAGCGAGAGGCTCAGAGGCCACGTGCCCCAGGGACCAGCACCAGCCCGAGTCCCACGGCTCTCCTCTAACAGCACAACCCACTTCCAGGCACAGTCCCAGGACCACATCGGATCAACCCCTGCGGCTTCAAAACCTCATTTCCTCGTAGCTTGTTCATCTTGCATCCCAACGAAGGGAAACGCACTAGAGGGGAGCATCACCCAAGAGTTAAGCGTCCGGCCATCACACACAGCAACAGCAGCTGCAGCCAGCGCTGAGCACGCCGCGGGGAGCATTCCGGTGTCCGCGTCCCCGTGTGTGGTCCTGGGAGGGCTGGGAGGGAGGGAGCTGTCGGGAGAGCGGGTGCGGGAGCAGCCCAGGAAGGGGGAGCCTGGCTCGGAGCACCAGCTGCGTGCCAGACACGAGCCGGAGGGTGGCCCGCGCCGTGACGCAGGCAAGCGAGAGGCGAGCCCCGTGCCTGGCAGAGCCGGGAGGGCAGGAGGGTAATGCCTCGGTGCTCGGGAGAGCAGGAGGCTCCAGAGCTGGTGCCTGAGGAAGACAGCTGATTGCCCAGAAAAATAAACTTAGCAGCAGCCATGACTACATTCAGTGAGGGAACGTTCCCTCGCATTCAATGGTGTTTAATCTTCATCTATCTCGACACAAATCAGTAGTGCAGCAATATAAATACAACCAAGGAAGATAAAGCCTTTTGGCTTTCATAGCTCAAAAAAAAGCCAATGAAACAAGTTTCCAGTTTTTAAATTAAACACAAAGAAAGGCAATAAACTGCCCACCCATCCACAGAGGAGCAGGGGCATCCTTCATGCCAGCAAGAGGCCGGTTTCTGCCCGAGGACAGGGGTGCAACTCATGAAAGCAGCACAGTGAGATAAAGGAGCAGGTATGGGAAAGGACCGCCACACGCCTGCCTCCCAGAGACACGCGGCCACTCACTGCTGGCGCTCACCATGCGATGCCCTCAGGTACCGAAAGTTCCCTTTTCCATCGACTGAAGGACACCAAGTGTGTACTTCGCTCTGCGTTAGGAGCACACAGCGTTCTTCAGCCGTAAGAACACGAGGCCACTAAGCTGCCAGCCAGAGGGAGCAGCCTGCTGCTAGGAACTGAAGGTATCAACCCCTGTTTGCCTGGCTTGTGCAAATTTTAAGGAAAAAAAACCCCAAACCCCATAGTATATGGCGTTTCATAACTGAGATATGGTTAATGTCTAGACTCACGGACGGCTTGGCGACCAACAGAAGGTGTCGGGGCCACAGAACATCATCTCACAGCTTTGGAATTAAGCCAGCCATCAGGCAGCAAAGGTGGGTGGGTGTCCCCTCCTGGCTCTGGTACCCAGCAGGAGAGCTTGCTGCGGGAGGGGGTCTGCGAGCCCAACCATTTACCACAGACAGGGCAGCTTTCCACATCTGAACAGGCACCGTGTCACCAACACTCCCAGTGAGAAAAGCCTGACAGCAATTTAGAACAGCTACAAAACCCTCTCCTACCTGCAAGCTGATGGAGGGTGACCATAGTGTTTAGATTCCCCCTCCTCTACACTCCAAAAGCAGCCAAGTGCATGTGAAAAGGACAAGTCTAAATTAAAATAGTGCTTAAACCATTAGGGAAGGTGGGAGTAAAAGAGAAGAAAGGTGTTCGACAGCACAAGTAGCCCGTGGTGGGCTACTGGAGCCTGAAGGGTGGCTCAGAGCACAGCTCAAAGCACAGCCTTGACCCTCCTTCTCCGAGGAGCTCCCAAGGCCAGTGAGCTGGGAGTCCACGGGTGATTCCTCCGCTGCAGTCTGAGGTGGGCGAGGAGGGTCCTGCACATTCACAGTTGCTCCAAGTGGTTCTGTCCTGCCGCTCTCCAGATGCCAGCTCTGTCCTTTCCTGATGCTTCGCCTGGAGTTCACAGTTGCCGTCTCCTCCCTTTGATTTCCCTTCAAGTTCAAATTCAAGTACAACCAGTTTTAACTGAATGAAAAGAAACCCACAAAGTTATTTTCTGTGAAACGAGTTAGCAGCGTTGTTTCTAATCAAACTGGCCTCCAAAGGCCCTTGTAGGATAGGGACGGGAATGGCCTTTCCCACCGAGCTCCAGCAAAAGGCCGCCTGAGGGGAGCTATAGGATTTCCTCCCTCTGGTTCTTGGGTTTGAGCATCACTTGTCCATTGCGCAAGGAGCCATTCTGGCTACGGAGCAGCTTCCCTTTCTCACGGTCAGGCCACGTGAAGATGGCTTCATCGCTGTCCAGTTCAGACTCCGAGTGCATCAGGCTAGTGTTGAGGACCTGGGCTTTCTGTCTGCCACCTTTGAAGGAGAGAGATTCCCAGGTTAAAAAATACTTTTAATATTGGTCAACAACCTCGCCTTATTCCATTCCCCCTTTAAGTCTCCTTTTTCTATCATGACAAAGGGGCAGCCTAATCAGACTTCCCTTTGTCTGTCATTTATATCCTCAAATGCGGAAGCCAAACCGATCCTGTTTCAGATACTTTGGCATGACAGAGGTCACACACACACTTGGAGACAGCGCAAAGCACAACGAACAGGTAAGAAAGCAAATTATGTTACCAGAAGGGGCTGTGAGTATACAGGGGAGCTTTGTCTCCCTGACCTTGCTCGGGGCATTGCCTAGAAAGCTCTCTGAGGGCTAATGGCTGTAGTAAAGAGAATATGCAGGTGTGTGACGGAAGATCGCGTTCTTACTACCCTCCCTACTCTCATCTCTGCTTCTCTTGCCTGCAAGGGAAGAGAGATAAATTAGCAGGCTGAATTTAGATTAATGCACAAGGACAGGGGAGAGACACTTACTGATATTGTCAGCAGAGGAAATATTTAAATTTAGCTTTTCCTTAATGGAGAAATGCAACATTTTCTCTGCTAGCGGAATTCTCCCTGGACATATCTAGCAGGGAAAAAGACTTTAGTCAGCAGCCAGCCTCAGAAGAAGCAAGATGAGTTTAGTTACCAGAGAGCAAACGGTTGGGGCACATTTGCTACAGACTGCAGAACAATGAGCCCTTTATTTAACAGTGGGGCTCTTCTGTGCGAGGTGACAGATGGGCAGATTAAAGCAGAGCTGGGTGTTGAGGGAGGAAAAAACACCCGGTTTTTCTTCAAGGGTATCTGTATTTGCGCAGTTGGGATGGCCGGGTTCTCAGAGGAATTGTCTGCTCAGCTCTGTCGCTGCAATGCCCTCCAACGCTGGTGTTAGGCACCGTTCACTTTGCTGGAACACCATTAAACGGGATAACACTAGGATGAGCAGTTATTTTTCCACCAGTGATCAAGGATAAGGGACTATTTTCCACACACAGTTAAAATAACCCCTCCTCTAAACAAAACCAGGATGCACACTCTTATTTGAAACACGTATTTCCGCAGCTGAAGTGCTCCCCAGCATCTGGGGGGGCTGTCTGCACATCCTTTCCCGCATCTCCCTCCTTTCCTGGTCAGTCAGCAGGTGACCACGGCTCGGTTCAGGTATCAGATACAATCGCAGCAAAAACGCTCCAGCCTGAAATAACTCAATGATCTTCGCACAGCACCTGACAAGCACTCTTGAGGACAGCAATGCGGACAGGAAAATGCTGGCTAAGAACACTGAAGACAAATGACTGCCTTTCTGGAATGGGCCAGTGGTCCCGTAGCCACACGGAGCACTGAGGACTTCATGCGTCTCCCCCCTAAGATAAGCATTTGTTTCCTGGAAAAATTAGAGGATGAGCTAAAATGTGAAACTTTCAGAGCCTGATGCCCATAAGGACAAGCATGAATAAATTTATGAACAAGTCATTTGGGGTGGGAGAATACGGGGACGGAGATAACCATGGCTCTCTCCAGGCCATGAGTATTTTCAGGTTGCTCGCTGCCCCTTTGCTTACTAGCCAAAGTCGATCAGTTTAGTGAACGGCTTAGTGACACTGAATTCATGCTTTGCTGTAGAGCAAGGCCAAGGAATTGCATATTGGCAAGAAGAAAACCCCCTAAACAGAGCGGAAAACTTTTGAACAACAGAAGTTATAGTCAAGACCCAGTTTTGGGCACAGCTTACATGCATCCACTTATTACTTCTATGATAGGAAGTGGAGACATCAGGACCAGGCCAGTTTCAGCCCCAATTCCTAAACCAAGGAGTTAGATAACTTGACTAAATACCCTGTCTACAGATCTGAAACAAGCTCTTAGATCTTCTGAGACTCCTCTGTCAGTGCCTAACATCATGTTTGTTTCACTCTGTGATTTTAAGTCCACCAAGGAAGGGTGTTCTTAGTCAGCATTCTGGGAACGCCGAGCTCTTCCCTCTCATGTTTTACCTGCTTTGGGATTTGGTTTTAACTCCAGGCTTTCTTGATCGGTTGCATCCAAAATCTTGTATTTGCTTTTTCTTTTGGATTTTCCTTTTCGTCTAAAGGGGAAGAAAAGGAATTAAGAGGCAGGCCATTTCTAAAAAAGCCAGAAGAAAAAACAACTCTGACCTTCAAAGCTAGAGTACTTGCTTATTTCAGATTATGTTCATATCCCAAAGCAAAACATTAAAAACCTTGCTTTAGTTGCACATTCATAGGCTAATCCAAATCCTGCTTCTTAACTGAACCCAGACTTCTAGGACTTCAACATTTCACATGAAACACTGAGTGACAAAAACTAACATCCCAGGGCTGAGCAGACGACCTGCTGGGACAATGGGTTTCAATCTTTCACCTCCTACTGCAGCTACTTGGCTCTGAAGCACCGATACAGTGGGGGTTATGGCCTCAGTCCCACCTCTTGCAACAGCAGATCACCATCCAGGATAAGATTCCAAAGGCAACCACAATGACGAAGGATGCAATGATCACATACAGCACACTCCACTCTGAAAGCAAAACACCCCAGAGATAAAGACATTCTGGCACCTCATACAGCTGACAGTGTGCGCTTTAGATGGCTGTTCTTGGGAAAGAAAAAAAAGGCCTGACCCTTTGCAGAATTAGAGATTAGTGTCCGCCACTGACAGCACCACTAACTCACCTACGGAAGTCAGAGGCTCGAGATCCAGTGTGTGGACTCGCTCACAAGGGCATTTTTCAATGTGTGTTATCTATAAAATTTGCTTTCCTGTGGCAGGAAAGCCTCTGCAGGAGCATGACAGAAAATAGGTGTGCTTTATACACTAAGAATGGACTCAACTCTTAGTGAGTGTTCACTGAGAGTGTGTGAAGAGGAGTCGCTTCCCCAGCAAGTATCACCTGCCTAGAAGGCAATGTGTGGTGAGACCAGGGCAGGGACTATCTCCTTGTGTGAGCATCACGTCCGAGATACCGGGAGAAGGTGGGTACCTATTACTCTGCCTGCCCTGGGCTTCAAACACTGTTTGCTTTCCGAAGGTGAACAATCCCAGGGAGGCTGCACGTACCACAGTTGCTTTCACCGTCCCCCATCTGCATCCTGATGAAGTTCTCCATCCAGAAGGGGTCACAGACGCAACGCTTGGTGAAGGAGTCACAGCGACCGTGCTCAGAGCAGTTCAGCTGACACGCTAGGGACCAAATCCAGCAAAGTGAACTAAATGACTCGCACGTGAGGCAAAAATGGGACAGTACAGTTCAACACCCCCAGCCCCCATAGGCTCTAACTTGAATCTCCTCACTCTGTAGTTCATCCTCTTGGCTTAGATCTAAGAAGTGCTAACGTAAGCACCTAGGTCTCATGCCAAATGAAAAAGTCCTGCTTCACTCACGATGTAACACACATAACATGCTAAGACAATTTTGCCTGATAAATCATGATTTTGATATAAAATTTATGGAATTTGTATATTTGTTAAGTAAATATTTTTAAGTAAGGTTTTGATTTACAAATTCAAACCCAGCCTGTGAGACACACAAGAAACAAATCGATCCTTTAAAGGGACCAAACAGAACTGAAGAGTGGCTTTTGAAGGCCACAAAACCATAAGATCGGGAAGTCATGAAAATAATTACTTTACATAATTCTAGTTTAAACTATCTAACTGATTAGCACATGATCCTCAGGATGGCGCTCATAAAAGAAAAACAGCGCTAATGTAAACTTGTGAAAAACTGAAGGGAAACATTTCCTTCACATTGATGTATGTGCTGGAGAGGAAATTAGTATGTTCACAGCTACCAAGATCTGTGGTTTTATTGTTTTCATTATGACACTCATTTCATTGGCTGCATTCCATTAACACTTTATTTTAGTTTCATAAGTATCAATCTGCTTTTGATTTTGTGAATTTTTATCTTCCCAGCAACATTACAAGTAACCATTTATTTAAATGAAGTTGAATAGCGAATAGACAGAATCAATTGGTAAATAACTGATTAATGTATCATCTAAGAGACTTATTTTTCTGTTTCCCATTTTCTAACATATGAAAGCTACTGGAGTGAGTGTATGTCTGGGCGCACGCAGGTGTTTTAGCACACGTGAAGGTCATTATTCTTGCAGGCATCTGAGAAGAAGGGAAAAGATGTTAACTTGTACCACAGTGACTCTTACTTACTGACTGTGTTAATTTCTAATGCCCGAAAGATGAGGAAGTCTGACTGTTGTTTCCGTAGTTCGTTTTTTAGGGTCCAGGCTACCTCTCGTCCTTTGAATATTTGATGGGGAGGCTGGTTCTTCACAAAAAACACCATCTTCGTGCTGGAAGTCAGACAAAAACAATTATCTGCTGCTTCTCCAAACATCGGGCAGAGAGCCATTCTCCCCAGTCTGTCATTAGACGGACTTATTCAGAATCCCAAATTTATTTGAAGACCAGACTTCTGTCTCCATCTTGGAAGCAATAACGTTAGACCCGGCCACACAGTAGAAAACCCTTTGGGACATCTGATCCATCCATATTTTCAAAGCTAGGGCTGGACTGTTCATGAGTTTGCTAATGGTTTTGTCAAGTCTAGTGCCAAACACCATCAAGTACATCTTTGCACGTTCACGCCAAGTATGAAATTCCCAAAAAACTTTAAGGTACTGCCATTTTCATAATCTCCTCCCTCCCTCACTGTGAGATCCTTAAACCTTCCTGCACGTGGAACCTGGGGGCTCATTTCACTGCTCAGCACAGAGCTCCAGCATCAGAGAAGACAGTGAAGGTTTATAGTCTTTTGCGAAGGTTAGTTTGAATGTGCAAAGTGTTATAGCCAGAAAAAAGCACAGCTGTTGAGAATACTGTATTCTGCATCTTTTATTGCATTAGCTTTATGATAGAAGAACTTGCTCCCCTAGGCTTGCTAGCCTTGCAGAGCCCTGTCTATCCTGCAGATTCACAAAAGGATGCTTGGATGTTTCAGATTTATTATTACCAGTGAGCCTATGAGTCAAAAGGATATTAGTGAAGCCCTCAAAGTATGTGAAAAACACAGCAGCCGGGGGAAAAAGATCTTTTTTAAACCGTACAAGTTACTTTGATAGCTGAGGCAAAAATGGGTTCTTAAAGCCATCTGTCTAAAAATAATCTCTGCTCTTTTATAACACTTCCCACTCTTCTGTCTACTTAATAAACATATAAGCAGATGAAGCATTAATTACAAGAATCCCTTACTTGCCTTACTCAGTGAAGAACAATGGCAACCGGTCTGGTCATGGCAGAGATAGAAAGGTAATATTATAACAGAAAGTGCTGGCTGAGCTCTTTAGGTTTGCACAGACAATGAATTCTGATTTTACTGCTACAGCAGGCAACGTGGACATGAAGGAATCGATACGTTACTGAACTCAGGAAAATCTAAAGTATAACAGCTGATTTATTGCTGACTTGCTGCATGACTTTAAGCATGGCTCTTAAATCTTTTTCAGTGCTTTATCTACCTTAAAACTACTCCATTTTTAGTAAAAATTAAGTGCAATATTGCACTTATTTCAGCAGATCACCACTCTGCCCTTGATAAGCTTGTTGCCATGCCACTCACATGCATGCTCAGGCATCCTCAAACACACCTACAGTAACGATGGGCTGCTGTTAGTACGGAGATATGTGCAGCTGTTGCTGTGACAACGCTACAGCGCCAGTCGCTGAAGTTTTCTGCAGAACGGTGAATTTCCCAGACCAGCCGTTTGTACAGAGGTGGAAAGCTAAACTTGATCGAGTACTTTCATGCCAAAGCAGCATGGGCAGGATCCAGCTGGGCTAAACCATCCCTTGTATGACTTGCTGGCTGCTGTACTTGGAGCTGAGCAACACTGTCCAGGCAGGCGACACGACCCTGGCCAACAGCCCTGCCTACAAGCAAACTTCCACTTGTTTAGAAGAGACCAGCTGTAGTTTATTGTAAGCTGAATAGCAATCAAACCCAAGTTTTCCTTACCTCTTCAAACAAAAATTACACTGGCTTTCAACATTTTATTTTATATTAAATTGAAGCAGTTGCGTAGGCAGTAAAGCTAATGTAATACTACAAAGGCGGCACGCAGGGCTGCTGCTGAGGGCATTGCTACACCACCACCTCTGGTCTGGCATCAGCCGTTCACCAAACCACTCTGTACCAAGCCACATTATTTGTCCAGTTATAAGTCACAGCTGTAGAACATACTTCAGATAGTCTTCACAATTTTCAAAACCAAATCAGATTGTTCTTATTTTATAGATTTGGAGGCAAAGACATTAGCCGCAGCAAACAGCTTTTGAGGACGACGCACTATCTCCAGAGGGGAAGATACCCAAGACCTGCTTGGCAACACACCTTCTCTGACCCAAGCAAGCAGGAATATCCATTTTAAGCAAAATCTCCACATGTTCCAATTATCTAATCTGCTTCCCAAGAGAAAACACCTCTTGGTTTACAAAACCCTCAAGCAATCCCCCTCCACGTACACTGACAGACAAACCCTACCTTTGTTCGGTGTACGGCTGGATCTTCTGCACAGTAATGTCCGAGTCGAGGACCCCCAGCAGAACACCTATTTGTCGGATGAACATACCCTTCTGCCTCTCGGTCAGCTGGCTGACATTAACATCCAGAATCATCTCCACAAGGTTATTTTTCCTAGGATCTAGTGAGAGGGTAGATAACACACATCTTAGAAATTCTATTTAACAGTCTGGGTACAAGTCAGGTTTCTATTATCTTTCCAGAGTCTCTGAAGACAAAATTACAGAATCTCACTGTAGGAAGGGATACAAGTCTATGACTTCCACAGCTAACGGCAACGGTAAGAGCGAGCCCCCCAAGAACCACAGGAAAATACAATCACATCCCCCAAAACTTTTGACCTTTTACAGTTCTGAGCTGGACTAGACTACATGTTTTAATCTCAGTACGCTGTAGCCGGACAAACAGAGGGCTTGCGAGTGCACCGTAGACAAATCTGGTACAGCACAGAACCCAGACTCACCAGGTTTGACCTCCACTGTGCTCCTTTCCACATCGCTCTCTCCTTTGGCATCTGTTACTCTGAGGTGGAACGTGTAGGTCCCTTCTACCAGATTGGACAGGAGAAGGACAGGATGATGGTCTGAATTATTTAAGACTTCCTGGAAGGCAGAGCAAAATAAGCATCAGAAACAAAGGATCAAACTAGCATGATATATCATCATACTTAAGGCTATCGCTAAAAGGTAACAGGTGCATTCATCAGCTTTACATTTCCTCAGGAGCTGCCAACACGACCTCTCACTGACTTTTGTGATGCTGCAGACTAACATTTAAAAGAGAACCCTCACCCCAGCTGCAGGGCTCCCCTCGTCCCGGGTCCACAAGTAGCTGACGATTCCCTTATCATCAGAGGATTTTGATCCATCCAACTCGGCTGTATTTGTGGGCAAGGTGATGACAACATTACCAGCAATCTTTGCAACTGGCGGCTTGTTTATCTCTAAGCAAACAGAAGGAAAACGGAGAAAAATCTGGTGAAGCCCAACAAAAAAACTACAGCATTAGATCCCCACTGCAACCTGGAAATCCCCATCTAACCCTGGGGGAAGAGAAGGAAATTACACACTGTGGGATTCAGATGAAGATACTGTACCTCCAGAAAGGGGTAAATCCCTGATTCAAATAAGGCCGTTTCAGTGCTCTCCACCTTATTTTTCACCCATCCCTTGTTCTTATTGTGCCTCTGAACACAGGGTTTGCTGAACTGCTCAGAGATAACCTGTGTCTCCAGCAGCTCTGCCCACGGCTGGACGTACCTTCCTTGACAATGACGCTGACCGAGCTTTGGCTCTGCAAGTTCCTCTCGTCTTTAACTGTCAGAGTAAACTCGTACGTCCCAACTTGAAGGCCTGTTACAGTGGCAATGCTGCTGTTGGCATTCTCCAGCTTGACACCGTCCGGGCCCCTAACCAAAGCACAAGAGGATGAGTTTAAACTTTGCGCAGACCATGGGATTCAGCCTCACACCAAACAGGAGGCTCAAGCAGAACTTATGGGGTGCAAACAGACAATTGCCTGGAAATACAGAGTCCATGACAAAAAGCAAAATTATTTTCTCCAGTTACAGTAAGATAATAAAAAGAGTAAGTGGAGCATTCAGAACAAAAAGCATAATTTCTGGTGGTTTAGTGTTTTGGTTATTTTTAAACCAGGGGAGCACTGATACCAGCATTTAAGTAGGGTTTACAAAAAGTGGTACTTTCAGCAAAATTGGCTTGTGAACTGCACAATAAAGCAATATTTTAAAGAAAAGGTAGAGAGCAAAAATACTTCCTTAATTTATAAGAGCTTTGCACAGACTTTGCATTAGCAAACAGAAAAAGCTCCTGCAAGTTGCTCATAGGCTTTTTCCCTGAATCCCCCAAAGCACTTCAGGGAATTTATAGTCTGAAGGGAAGCATGACAACGAGAAGAAAACAACACTGCCTATTCAAACATGCTGCAAAAGGATCAAGTTAGAAGGCCCTGCTGTTATTCGATTATAAGAGTCAGTCTCTTCATACAGCCAAGACCACGTTACACTGCTGTGATTCAACCATGGCCCGTCTCCTTTACTTGCCACAACCACACTGAGAACAGGAATCAGGCCTAAAGATGAAGGCAAAAGTATTTCTAATGCTCAAACAAAACTCCACCTCTCTCCAGTTAAACATAAATCCTTGTCTCATTCTAGTCACTGGTAAAGCCTGTCAGGCCTGATGTGACCAGGATTTAACACAAGGGAACTATGTGGCTGTGTGTCTTGTTTTAAGTGAAAGATCTAGACACTTGCTTAAGAACAGTCTGGAAGACGATACACACCGTGTTTTTTCCCAAAGAAAGGAGACTATCTTCTGGTCATCTGAGCTCTTGCTGCCATCTAGAGTGGTGCTGTCCACAGGAAGAGTTAATTCTTTATCTGGACCAGCATCTGCCTTTGGGGGCTTATTGTTCTCTGAAAAAGGATTGCAATATTTTTCATACACATGCCATAAAAGGCGGAGCTTAAAACGCCAGCATTAAGAAGTTTCTACATGATCCCTGGTATATTTCTTGCCCACTATCTGAACCTTGTACTCAGAGAAAGTGAGGTTAAAAGCAGTTAAGAGTTCAGGCCAGCGTTTCATTCACACATCTCCAATAAAATGAGAAAGAAATCCAGAAGCTGTGATTTTTTGCTCTCATTCTCTAAGCATTACTCCACTTTTCCTGCTCCTGTCCCAGGACCAAGCACTGTGGGCAGAGGCAGCTGCTTGGAAATACAGTCCTGCCATTATGGTGGGATAATGTCAATTAGACTACATTGCGTAAAAGAAGAGAACAGCCTAGAAAGGCAGTATTTCTAGAAACTTTCTTTTGTTGGTTTATCAGCAATATACCAGCCCAGAATGGTCCTAAGTTGCTTTTCTGAAAGCGCCACAAAGCTACCATAAGATCTAGAGTACGTTGGCAGACTGATGCTCACCCCTAACCCCTGGAATGGAAGTGGCAAAAGCAGCTAAAGGCAGCTTACCCGGCTGGACTATCACAGTGACCTCTGCGGTGGACTGGTGCCCAGCAGAATCCGTCACTATCAGCTGGTAAGTGTAATCACCTTCTTGCATTGCAGAGAGCTGCAAGACTGGTGTCCTCACCCCCTTTGAGAAAACATATTCATGTATTAAGAAGAATCCTTACACAGATGATGATAGACCAGAAGACTCTGCTTCTAAAACAACTATTATCAGCAGATTCCAGGGGCTTATTACCAACTCCTGCTATGGGGCCAGAAGTGTGAGCCACTTAAGCATGCAAGGCACTTACAGGTAAATTTATGCAGAGCAACAAGGACACAGTTGTGGAATGTAACAAGACTAATGCCATGCAGGTGTTCAGACCTTTTGAGATTCAATAGATAGCAACTCAAGCAAAAGCTCTGGGGAGCCCTGTACAAATCATGCACATTGAGAACCTGATTCATGGACTTTCTCACCCATAAATTTGACAGTAGTAATAATCTTTAAAAGAAAAATGATGACACGGAAAAGTGAGATACATGGGTGCGATCAAGTTGAGCTGGGACCTGCCGTATGGGACATCAGAATCCAAAGCCATCAAGTTCCCATCTCGCTCAATCCCCCAGTTCTTGAGCAGTATTTAAAACCGCATTGCTCAAGAAAGGAAACAGGATGCCAGTGAAAACCTCTGGCTAGACCGGTGCACTCCAGCTCAGCCACTAAGTCAATCCCAGCTTCATGTGGATTTAGTTTTAAGTGTATATTTAATCATCACATGCTTATTCTGTAGGGTTATAAGAAATGTTTGCTAACAGTCAATTAAAAATGGTTTTATTATACAAAAAAAGCCAGCTAGCAAGTAATCCAGGATGAGCACGGGAGATCTGCACTGACCTGCATCTCCATCACCTTCCCTTTGCTGTTCGGGCTGAGGAGCCACTCGTAGCTGACGATGCTGTGATCATCGGTGCTCTGATTCCCGTAGAGGGTGATGGAGTTCTGAGGCAGGGTGATCACTTGGTTCGGGCCCGCATTTGCCACTGGAGGATAATCCACTGCTTTGTTCACAGTCAAGTTTGCAGTGGTGGAGTTGCTGGCGCCATCCGAGTCCACTACTGTTAGACTGAAGAGGGGAGGAAAAAAAAACAAAGAGAACACAGTGAATAGTCACGATTACCAGAACTGAATACAAAACACTGGCTGGAGTTAACTGAAATGCAAAAGAAGAGTTAAAAACTTAAGACGCTTAAGGACAGGATAGCAATTTTTTTTAAGGAGTGAAAAAATCCTATGGTTTGAGGCAACTGTGCTTTTTCTGAATAGAAACTTCCCCAAAATGCCCAATTATCAGTCTCAAAGATGCAAGAAATTCAAGAGTCACATCCATCTCTCACTTGAACTACCAACTACCAAGATAAAACTGTGCTAGTGAAAGATCATCAGCTTTCATATACCCAGCCGTGATGGAAAAGACCTCCCTGAGTGTGACACTGCCTCCCAACAGCGGCCACTCATTAACATGGACACAGAAGTTCATTACTACCCCACAAGTGGCCTGAACACAGTATGCTTCCTCGGGTAGGCTCGCACCACAAAACAGAACTGCTTTTCACTAAATCTAGATCTGAACGTTGATCTGATTAGGTCAAATACCAACTGCTTAAGAAGAAAGCAGTGTTCAGTTACAGGTACCCAGGTTTCTTTTATTTTAAATACATCTGCTGATGCAGTGCATGGACATCACACCAAAATGCAGACCAAAGGAAAAACACAGAACAAGTATTAAAGTAAAATCAGCTACTATCTATTACTCAGGTACGTGCAGAAAACCATTAGGCCTCGTTCACTTATCTGGGACAAACACATTGCATTTAAAAACTGGATGCAAGACTGCATTTCTTGCTAAGTCTTTACCCAAACAGTTTAGATTTGACATTTCAACAGACATTTTTAGCTTTGTCAGACCATACGTTCCCTTCTGCCACCATCTTAAACCAGTGCTACAGCTTAAGAATAAAAAGTAGCTGGGTAGCTTATCTCTTCTGAAGTGAAAAGCTACAAAACCACCTCAAAGTGGAGAGAATACATCACAAAATAGGAGTTCTCTCCCTGGTTTTTTTTTTAGTTTTGTTTTGGGGTTTTTTATTTTATTTTGTTTGGTTGTTTTTTTTTTTTTTAAACCAAACTAACACTTCAGGAATCTTGTAAATTTTACTCTTAAAGGATGCGAACTGATCAACTCTTCCAGGTATAACCTACCTGAACGTGTAATTCCCGGGTACCAGGTTGGTCAGCGTCAATATGGCAGTATTGCTAGAAACCTTCTCCTCCCGCAAAGGACCCTTCAGCTCTTCCCAGTGATAGCTGACAATTTTATCATCATCAGTGCTTTCTGTTTCAATTATGGAAGAAAATACACATACAAGGAATGGGAAAATGCTGCTTCACAAAACCCAGATGTTCAGTCCCCTACTTCAGTACTGGGCTTAGTGGGCAAAGGCATTTTTGGCCCAAGCCCAGAGGTGTCTGTTCTGCTCAGACACCCAAACTGTACACCCTCCTCTACCTTGTTTCACAGGTCTACTCGAACACCCTTACTCCCAGGTCTGCATGTGTGCTGGGGGAAGACAAAAAATCTCCCCAAAACAAAACACTAACAAAATAATATGAGTTGGGAGGAAGCCAACCTGAACATATTTAAAGAAATTCCTAAAAAGCTCTAGTGCGGGCCAGAATCAGTAAAGGTGGTCTGTTAGCTAAGACATTTGAAGCTTAACACAAAAGGACAGCAATTTTGACTGATCACAATTTTTTTTTATTCTGAGCAGCAATCTCTAGAGCTTTTCCTTTTTTAGGAGATTGACTCAGGCCAGTGTCCTTCAAAAGGAAACACAGAGAGGTGCTGTCGTGTGCGTATTCCCCTCTCCTGGCAAGAGAGGCTGATTCATTTCACTGAAGCATGTTTGATAGCGTCACAGACAGTTCCTCTTAAACTTAACCCAAAGGGCCAGCGCAGAAGAAAACACACAGAAACCAGGCTTGCTAAACTACTGCATTTAAAACAGCGGGTACTCACGGCTGCCATCAATAACAGTTGAAATGGTTGGCAGTGAAATCTCCTGGAACTGTGGGGACACGATGGCAACAGGGGGTTGATTCACCCGAGGCTCTGCAACAACAACCAAGCTGTTACAATGACATCTACAGGCAGATCACGATACAAAGCCCTGTCCAAGGAACTCTGCAAAACTACTCTGCCTTTGCGCACCAGGAGTATCAAGCAGAACACATATTGCACATCCTCTTCCCTCTCCCCAGCCCCATCTATCCTCTCTGTCCTGCAGTCAGCGAGTCCAGGAGTCCAAAGTGTGGAATTGCTGTGCCACACAGCTCCAAGACAGCCACTGAGCAGACTGACTGCAGAGAACGGCACAACGAACGACGGTGATTCATGCTTTCAACAAGTTATGCACCAATGCAGGGAAACAGCGCTAACCAATGGAATTTAAAAAAGCAAGGAGGTGAACTGTCACACTAGTGCTCTGGAAATGGCTGCACAGCATCAGTTCCCTCATACTGGGTCAAGCATTCAAGCACAGACCATTCTAACAGAGCAGCACCTAGAGCTTCTTGCCAAAGTTTGGCTGCTGCTCTGAAAAATGAATGATTTAGATGCACGCTGCCAGCTGCAGATTCACTGCTTATAAGGAAGTGATCAGTAGCAGCATCCAAAAGGCCAGCCTTGCACTCTTGCTAATTTAGGGAGCGCAAGAACACTTCTTAGCCCACAAAGGTTGTAGAAAAAGCCTTGCTGAAGCGTGCAAAATAAAGTCTTTTTTGCGTAAAAGGTGGTTCCCTCTTTACACAGGCCATCTAAAGAGTAAGACCTGGTGAGACAGTCAGCACAAGCTACTGTATCTATACCAGCTCATCTGCAAACCATGTCTTACAGTAAGGAATGAGATTTGACTTAACCTGCCTGTGGTTGGGAATGATATTCTTTACTGGACAGGGAAGAAAAGAACCTCCGAAGGAGCTTCAAAGCTCTGGTTTTCCTTCTTTTTTTGCTCCTGCTGCTATAAGCTTTTTACCCCATTACAGTTAGTTTTTATTGAAGCAGTGGCCTTCCAGGGTGAGGCATTTGCTAAGCACTTTTGGATCACTATTCCAGCTCTTTAATTGAGTGGCTGGCCTGTATGCAGTGTAGCAGAAATAGCTATGTGTATAAGCAATAGTTTCAGATCTCAGGAAATGACTTAATACACGTATGTATATCCTGAGTTCACAGCACAACAGATTTTCACTAAACCAGGATCCAGTCAAATAAGCAAAACACCATGATACAGGTATCAGAGACAGACGAAGTTACGGAAAGACACAATTCCACCAACTTACCTGGATTTACGGTAACATTCACGTAACCCTCTCCACGTGCGTTTTCCCCATCAACGACGACTTTGAATTCGTACAGACCAACAGTAAGCTGGAAGGAAACACAAAAGATTATTTACCTTCAGGATGGTAGCACCTTGTCAGGAGCTATTAGAAGCTCGAGTTACCATGCTTTGGCACAGAAGTACATTAGCAGCATAAAACAGGCAGTTATGCTGCAACCTATGCATACACAGCAAGGGATGGTTTCCATGTCAAAATGGTATTACGTATCTTTTAGTTTACAATGGCTATGCAGAAACCGAAGACTAATATTTCTTTCTACCACAGGTGCCACAGGATTGTCAGTCAAGCTTTATTTTCTAGCCACAATAGGCAAACAGAAGAGAGATAAGAGAGATTAGTTCAGGTTGTCTGGCCACAGGAATCTGTACTAGCAGATTGCATCTGAGATGAGAAAGGCTGTACGTAAGAGAAGAAAATCTCTTCTTGTGTGTTTTTGTAAAGGAAAGAATTTATTCTCTTCCTTCTAGATGACATAAGTCAGGCAGTCGCCCCTTCATCATTCACTGTTGAACCAATAAGAGAGGGCGAAGAGTCACTGCCGGACAACAACCATGCTATCCAAAAGGCTGAAACCCTGATAGAGACAGACACACTCCTTTTGAAGGGCTTTTCTCTGCATGATATCGTGACTGGAGCCTGTAGATTTTTTCCGAGCGCAGCAGAATCCAAGATGCTCAAAGGAACGTCTCAAATACAGAACTGTACATCCACACCATATTTAAAGCCATTCCTTTGTTAAGAATCCCCAGGTGCAGAAACCGGCAATCCTTTCACTGATAGAACTTGTCTAAAAGCAGCAGCCAGGGACGTGCCACGAGGCAGTCCACAGCTCTCGTTAATGGAATCAGGAAGTCCCTTTCTCAGTGGGTAGTACAAGGCTTCAGACCTAAACAGACCACCAGAACGTTTCAGCAGCAGAAACATTTGCCACCCTTTGTTAATGTTAAATTGTGCCATTTGTATGGCTTGACACACCGCTTGTAGGCAGCTTTTCGATTCTGAAATCAATTTCTTCTTCCCCTCATGCCAGATCAATCTCCTTTTTATAAGAGACTTAGAAGAGGGCTTCCAGTCTAATGTTGGCTGCCTGCCCATCACGCAATTTCCTATTCATTCTGAAATCACATACGAGTCTTTCCTGGCTGCCAGGGTCCTCATCTTCTCCACTTGGCATTTCACACAACAGGATACTAAGCAGCAAAAGCTTTACCTTAGATAACTTAAGGGTCTGGGAGTGCTTCCCTTCCATTTCTCCACTGTAGTCTTTTGGATGAGTAATCAATTCCCACTCATAGGAATAAGTGGTTCCTTAAAAAAAAAAGTCCATATGTTAGTTTTTAGAAGACTGCCTTTCTGCCACGCTAAATAAAAGCAAAGGTATTAAACATTTACAAGGCACATTCTGCTGCACTATGGAGAAATGAGACAGCTTGGAATTTGGGCTGCAGCTTTTTGGGAATATACCCAGGAAAGGAGACAATCTGCACTTCTAAACACATTTACTCTGGAGCCAAAACCCATCTTTCAGCCTCTAAGGCATTAAAGAGCTTTGGAACAATCACAGCTCCAGGATAATAAGAGAGAAAAATTGTGCCCTCAAATCCTGCAGACACAACATAATGCCAGTTTTTGAAGAGGAATGCGTCTCATCTATCCCTGGTGCTGCACAATGCGTAATGTGCTTGCCTCTCCCCCATGGTCTCCCACTGCCATTGTGGACAGAGATATAGACAAGAACTTTACAAATACTTGTGAACAATTCGCATGACGAAATGAGAAGCGAATAAAAATCCATTCCTCAGCATGTCAATCCCCCAAATCAAATTTCAATCCACCAAACATGAGACCACTTGCTAAGACAGCTTGTCACCAATCAGCAAGTATCACAAATAGATGCCGAAGATCCACTGCTTCCTCACATACCGCATTGAGAATATGCCATCACCCAAATCTAATGACTTTGTAGCATTTTCAATGCTTTTTTGTGTCTTGCTGTTTTCTGTGAGAGACAGCATGAGGTAGTAGCACAGGACGAAAGATTTCTACGGGAAAGTGTTCTCTGACAAAAGACATTTTCAAAATCGTCCTTATTTAATGCCGTATACAATGCCTATTTGCCATTCCACCATTATAAGCCCTTAGCAGAATTCCCAGGGAAGCCTTACGAGGTGGTAGTTCAGGAAGCACAAACGCATTCAGCTGAACTTCATTCTTTGGCAGGGTCACTTCGACGCTGTCTCCAGCAGAAACCACCAGCTCCTTCATAACTGAGAGGGAGAAGCACAGAATTGAAAGAGAAACAGGAAAAAAAATTAGGTACATACGTAAAAACCGCCTTGGCTTCAGAGTCTGTGGAATAAAAACCAGCTACAAATGGCTCTATTTTGTAAACATCCCATCACTCAATATAGCTGCCGTTTCAGGTTTCGCTCTCATTGTTAATGCACAAGCACTAATGGCGTTTTACAATTTTAAGACAAGCCCAAAATTACTCAGTCATCTCTCTCTCTTTGCAGATGCTGTGCAGCTCCTGCTCCCTTTTTCTAACGAGCCGAAACGTGACCCTCGGGCCCTGTACGGGGGAACCTGCCCACCCAGCTCCAGCAGGACAGGAAGGGTTTTCCCTGGCAGGTTTTCAGCAGAGAACCCAGCTGTAGTCTCACGGCACAGCAAGACAAACACTGCTACTTACCAATTACTTACTCTGCAATTTCAGATCTTCACAAATATATGAAGAATCCACGGTTATTTCTTTTTTGAAAAACTGCTTGGGGACTAAGAGATTTTTGTAAAAAACTGCATAGCTACCACACTGAGTACGGAAACTCAATATACAAACCTGTTCCTTTTATTTATATTTTCTTTTCAACCCCTGCTTAAGCATCTTCTTGCCATTCTATTTCAAATAAATTGTCAGGTAGCATGTTTTTAAAGACTACAGGGTAGAGACTTGAACACTATGGCCAGTGACATTTTTTTCTGCTTGTTATTAGCATTAAGGTAACCAGAAAGTTGACCGCATTTCTTAAGAGTTCCTCTCAGCCTCCTCATTCTTTCCCATTTGCTTTCTTTTTGTCTTTTTATTAGTGGGCCTGGGAATTATGCATGCAAAACAAGAATTAAAGTTGCTTTACCCTAGTTTGACCCCGTCAAAGACAATGTTTCAGAGATATGCATAAAAAATCCAAGTTAAAAAAGATGGAGAAAATGTCATTGAACATTTAGCCTTTCTTCACCTGTTTATTAGCTACTGGAATTAACCAGTTAACTAAAAGAAAACAAATTCATCAAATTCTTTTTTTCCCCTCTCAATTACTCCAGATCCTGAGATATTAGAACTCCATCAGCCTTTCAGCTGCAAAGAGTTCCAAGGCAAAAAGAAATCTGATCTCAGTAGGAAAAGGACCCAAAAAACAACAAACAGGCAAAAACCTAAAACCCCGCCTGGAAAAACTACCCTTCACGTCATCTTTGTATTATTTAGCAAAACAAGGAGGCCCTGGCTACGTTACTTTTCCAACACGAGCCACTGAAGATGTTTAAAATATATTTTCCAGTTTTAGCAAGGGTAGGCCCTTGAAAAGAATATTAATCTATTAGCACAAGCACCCAATCAGTTTCCTGCCAAAAAGTGTCTTTGGATGCAGCGTTCCCTTTACACTTTCCATTTGTTCCCTTGTAAGGGAAAGGAACCCTAAATTCGAAAGAAATTCAGCTCTGAATACTTCAGCAAACAGGATTAACTGGATTCTGAGATATCACACAACCAGTATGCACCATTCACTGTAAGCACACTTCCTTACAGGGTGAGCTAATGGCCTGGGTGAGTTAACAGAGCTGTCCAAAGCGCGTTTTGGCTTTTATACATTTTCAATAGTTTGCTTTAAGGAACACCAGTGTGAACAGAAATATCACTTTGCTGCAAAGCAAAGCATGGGCTAATGGCCAAGGACACTGTTTGCCATGGCTGGACTGTGCATTGACATTTCAGCGGTGGAAAAGAATCAGTTACACCCCACTTCGAGCAGACATCAAGATTTCTGCTCAGCTTGATAGATAGCAGCGTGTCAAGACTACTGACAGAACGCTTCATGGCACCATGCCTTGCATCACACCTCAACTTTCACTTTGGGAAATTAGGATACCACCATTACTTTCAAGCTGCTCTTGGAAATAGATCAAATGATCACATGCAGATTCATGATGCCAAAGTCCCGTTCTTAGACCTCATGAGTTAATGGGGTCCAACAGGCACCTGTGCTGAAGCATCTAGCTCAGCACTTTTTCAAAGGTACCATAATTTCTGAAATTATCTTGTATTTTTCAATGCTGCAGTGGCTTGTCAACAAAACCTGAACAGATGACACTTGCTGGAGCACTGGAGGTCCTCAGCTGGTGTGGTGGCAGTAGTACCTGGGGACGCAGCAGTGTTGGTCTGGACTGTAGAAGCACTGCCATTTGTGGGAACTCCACTTGGCACAGAAGTAGCCATCGGCGTCTTTGTTGTGCTTTTCCCTGGCACGGGACTGACTGTGGGCAACACATCTGAGGAGTGAGGATGGACCAAAGCATCATCTGGCTGCCCAGGCTTCTCCGTCTTCCCTGTGGCTGTCAAGCCCTGTGCTACAGGACTGGAAAACGTAGCCAACACTGAGGGCGCTGGTGCAGATGTTCCTGTGTGGATCTGTAAAGAAAGAAATTGTTTTAGTTTGACTGAATGCTGAATGTCAGTTTTGTTTTACTGTGTTTGCTGCACTTCACCTCCTTCAGACAGGGAGGCTGAAAAGTCCCCGGTTTGTTTTTCCCAGAAGCAGGATGTTTTACTGCTTCCTCTTCTCTCTTCTGAAACGTTTCTCCATGTTCTTCCTCCACAGGCCATTTCTAGCTCAGCTGAACACTGGGTAGGACCTTAGATTTAACTACACCATCTTAAGTATTACAGCTGTTGACGTGGCGAACCTGACAGAAGATCTAGGCTCAAAATTGCAGCGAGTGGAGCTAAAAGAACAGAGAGGTGGGATAAAATAGAAGCAAAAAACAGGGACCAGGAACTGGTGTTCATTTGGCCCATTTGTTTTGGTCATGTATTCCTTTTTCTAAAGCTGTGCAGTTGGCAAGCACAAAGCAGGAGGATTGCAATGGCATTTTTATGTAATAATCGAATCATTGCAGCAAGAGGAAATTTACTTCAGAATCATTCTTCAAAGCAAGGTGACCTGACACAAACCGTTCCCTGCATGCACGCCACAGGAGATGCTGGTGGGGCAGGGAGCTGAGCTCGCGGGCAGAAAGTTTGCTCACATCCTTACAGGATGAGCCACTTTATTGAAAATAATCAAAGTGGCAGTAACAATTTCCTTTCTTTCATCAGAAAATTCCTTTTACAGTACCCATCCCCATTCCAGTTCTTCGCCTGCCAGGCAATACTCTCGACAATTCACCTTCCACCATGAAGTACATGTGTGTAGCACATTTTGTGGAGCTAACTCTATTTTGAGAACATCTGCTAAATATTTAAAATGGAGCAATTTACCATCTTTGACTTGGGAAGCGTTTTGGAGCTGACTTGCCCACCACTACTCCCCACTAGAGGAGCTGATCAAAAGCTCACACTGGAGGAAATATTCTCAAGTTTTTATACCCTGCTGCTGGCATTCAGTCCAGGAAATGGGAACTGTAAAAACGCTCTAGACCATGGTGGGCAACATCCTCAGCAGTAAATGGGCTGGGCCTCAGAAAACACTAAATGCCAGCTGTAAAAATGAAGAAATAAAACCATCCTGCACATACTGCAAGAGCCGGCCAGGCCAGGAGCAGCAATGAAGGCACTGAAGGCTTCTCTGCAAGAAGGTTTTTTTGCAGTTTTGGGCCAATCATTTCCTCTCCCCATATCTCAGTGAACTTCGCCTCAGCCACAGGATGTAAGACATCTCAATTCATTTGTACGTTTGATTAATGTCTGAAATTTATGGACCAGAGAACCAAACACTATTTGTTAGTGTTATCGACATAAGCTGTTTTTCTTTATTTGCCTGCTTGTTGATGGACTTCCTTTATCTTTAACAAAACTACAGATTCTTTGGAACAAAGATGCAGGCAAGATCTGGCTTATTGCTCTGTGCTGCTCTTCATCGGCAGCCTCAGGACAGTTGGCTGTCCCTAGCAGTACCGTCTTACACCCATCCAGAACTCTGGCCAACTCAAGACACTGACTCCCTTTTGCCAAGCAAGCAACATAAATTTAGAAATACTGGCACGCCAAGAGGGGAGCAGCCAGGCAGGAACTTGGACACTTGAGACAGACTCTTTAGGAAAGACATGGGAGCAGAACGTCTCAATAACTTTATACCACTACAGGGAACCACTCTTTGCTTAGGAAGAATCAACCCAGATAAGTGGCAGGACCAGCCATCACACACAGCACGCAGGAGACCAGCATCTGCCCGCTGGGCACAGCTGCCGAGCCCCCACTTTGCTCGATAATATTTTTAGTGAGCTGGATGCTTCATTGACTCACTTTTTAATGCCTAAAAACCCCAAACTTTCCAGTTAAGAGAGATCCTCTTCCTCCCCGAAGTCTTCAGGATGAATTGACAGCCAAATGTCTGTGGAGAGCTTGAGTTAGATAAGCTTTGCCTGGGGCAACATAACAGTCAAAAATGCCTCTAATGCTTGCAAGCTGAAACATTTCTTATCTTTACTCCATAACGCTGAATTCTTTAGAGCAAAGAAGATTTCATTCTTGAGGATAAATGAGGAGGAGACTTGAAATTTGCCAGCTGTCCTATCTTATTAGCTTAGAAAAGAGAGCGAAGTGGCACACTGATCCGAGCGAACGCAGGAGTGTCAAACACTTTGGATTCCAATCCTTAACTGCCTTTGGCCTGGGACAAGTGACCTGGTCTCCCTGTCTGAGAGTCCTTTGTCTGTACGATGGAAATAGAGCAGCTACGTGCATCAGAATCTGCACCAAACCTATGTTACTTGAAAGAGTAATTTAAATGGGCCTCACTTTGCTAAGCCTGGTCTGAATTTAAAAAATGGGCTCTTTTCAGCTGAGATTGTGCCTTTAGTTGTTTACACAAGGTGCCACGTCTGTGAAGACCCTTAAGACACAAAAATGGGGGTAATGTCACAAACCATTACAGAATTAGTGTTGGCTGTGAAGAGAGACTTTTCCTCCCTCCTTGCAGTGTAAATAGTGCCCAGCACCAGCATGAAACAGGACAGCAAGAGCCAAACACTGGGCTCACTGGGGCCAAGAGCAGCCAGAATTGGGAGTGCAGGAATGAGCTCTCTGGTTCTAACAACTCCACTTTAAAGGCTGCAGCTTTTTCCACAGCCTGCCTGCAGAACTGCTGCAGTGCTGCAGCAGCCCTTCTCATCAGCAGCGCTGCGCTTAAATACTTCTCCTAACGGGCTCTTAAATGCAGTCCCATATTTTAATATTGACAAGTATTTCTACGATGAGGCAGAAAAAAACTGGGGCCCAGAAAACGTCGCTCACTCATGGAAAAACACAAATTTCTCTCCCTTAGATAAGGGCTGATGAGCAGGGTGCACTGCGGTTTATCCTGGTACCCTCTCCTTCGCCCATCTCTGGTTCCATAGCATGGATGCAGTAAAACCACAAATTAAAGCTAGCTGCACATTAGCAAAGGACATTGCAGATGGCTCTGGTGCTATGAGAACTGCAAGAGGAAAGTTAAAACTCAGCAAGGCAATGTCTTCCTAAAACAGTCACTTGACTTTTCCCTGAGTCTCTAGGAAAAGATTTGCAAGGCAAATGAGCCATCAGATGTCCTTTCCCACTTCAGATGTTTAATGCTCTCAGGTATGAACTGCTTTGCATGCAGCGATAACCCAGTATTTTCCCCACCTTCCAGCCCACCCGCCAAACCTAACCTTCTTTAAGAATATAGTATTAAATGCTCGGCTTTCACCTGCTGAATCCATGTGCTCCGTGTACTGGACCAAATCTAGCCCAGGTGAAATTCTACTGCTTTCATCACGTGAGTAACTTTACTTATTCTGGCCCACAACCACAACTTGGAAAACTCCCTGCTTTACAATCTCCCTCCTGCAAAGGCTGGCCACATCCCAAGTACACAGCCTTGAATGTTATATCCTTGGCCTAAATTAAACTGCTCTGAGATCAGAAATGCAAGGACAGCTGCAGAGCTTGCCTCAGATTTTCCCAGTGAAAGTTGGATGGTTCAATAATCAAGGAATTAGCCCAGGGCTGTGTAGAACCAGCTTCAACTCAGTACTTCTGTTAAGGGGGATTTTTTAATTCTTTCTCCTCCTCAAAAACTCTATGCTAAACCTCAAAAATGCGACTGCCATCACAGCCAATATACTTTAGTAAGAAGTATTTATTTTGATGAACTTGCATTTTGTCAAGAGATCTGGACTTTCTTACTAGCAAAAAAAATCAGTAAGGGGAGTAAAAACCCATCCTCAGCATACATCCCAACAGTGCACCTCGATGACATTGAAGAGTGGTTCCTAAAGATGGGCAATCCTGGATACTCTGCAACATTCAGAAGCTGATTAATTCATGTAATTTAATATTTGCAACCAGTTTATTGGACAGGCACTGAAGAGTAATAATACAACTGAGAATGTCACACTTCAAACTGAAAAAGCAGGGAGATACAACAACTATTACCCAAGAACAAGAGAAGACATTTAAGGCTGGCTGCGAAGAAGACTCCCCAGACACTGCACGCGTAACAACTGAGAGAATGGGGTCAGTGCATAAATCTCAGCTATTAGGAAGAGGGAAGAACAGGCAGGGTGGAAATGCTGCAATACTGCAGGGGAGAGAGAAAGCTGAGATCTCACGTCAGCCCTAAATGCTGTGGGGTTCTGGAAAATCAAACATTTGTAAAGTTTTAGTGCATGATTTCACACGTCAACCAGGTTGCCCTGGAGCTCTCAGCGGTGTCCCTTGGCTGCTCTCCACATCCTGCTCTGCAGGGTGGTGGCTCGAACCAGTCACAGCCCTACCTGGAACCAAGATTTGAATACAAGGGAGAGAAACAAATTCAGTCAAGTTTCCAGAACAAAAACATAACTACAGGAAAAGGCAGCAGGCTTCAACAGTGCCAAATCCTAGAAATATGGCAAAAGATATTTAAAGAACAGTTTCACGAAGTATAATTCTTTTTATCTCACTATCACAAGTGCATGGGCTTTTTCATACAATAAGGCTCAAAAAAAAAAAAACTATTTGCAGATTTAAAAATACAAACATCATTTAACAATTTAAATGTGCCAATTTCTCTTTAAGACTAACATCTAGATTTACTAGATTAACATTGCACATGTTTGGAGTGGAGACTAAACTGGTTTCATTCAACCAATGCCAATGTAAGCTTTTGTGGATTTGACAAACTGAAATGGTCTTAAAAACAGAACAAAAAAGTTGGCATTAAGATGCCAACTCAAGCAAGCAGGCTGACATGGAAGTACACTGCTAACTCCATGCATGAATCTAGAAAATAATGTATTTAGCTGCCTCGATTCAGCACTCAAAGGAAAAGAGCTTGTTTTATTTTGTGGATCAGAAAAGGTACTTTTACAGGTAACAGCGTTCAACTCCCAAGCACTTCCCAGTGACATCACATCTCACCTTTCCTCCTCATCTGGCAAGTATGCTGTATGATTATACAAAGCATTAGCATGACCTCCATCTCCCCTCACCTTCCCGAAGGCAGTTTATCCCAGCTGGGTAGAGGGGAGAAAAAACCCTACCGCCCCAAAAAAAAAACAAATAAAAAAACCAACCCTTGGCCTTGCCTTGTTGACAGGAGGCTGTGATCAGGCATCCAGAAAGGTACTCTATCACTTAAGCAGTTTTAAGCCAGTCTACATAAAGCGAGATTGAGCAGGAGGGTGACAGCTGTCCAAGAAAGCCCCATTTCAGCCCCAGCAATCACACTTACCTGTGGCAAGCCAACACCGTCTGCATCACTCGATCTAGTCACATTATTGCTTTTAGGAGGGAATGGGCTTTTGGTTTTCTGCTCTCTCGGATCCTGTCCATTTGTCAGCGAGTCTTCATTTTGACTTGGATGGCCTTCGGGAACAGGCTTGTCTGCCACTAAGCGCCTCAGTATTTGATCCTTCAAGCGCTCTGCTTCACTTCGCCTGCTTCTGGATTTGCTATCTGACGCTCTGGCTGCAGCCTCACTGCTGGGGCTCGCTGCTATCTCCCTTTTCAGGAGTTCCACCCTGTTACCCGCCAAGCTCCACTGCTGGAATGACCTCCGCAGTCTTTTTTTCCCCTGCATGGGGGTGCCCCAGTCCAACCACTTGTGAAACCAGGTCTTCACATCACCTTCCGTTTGAAACTTTAAGTGCTCTGTGCTTTGTGATTTCTTTAAAAACACCAAAACTGAGTCAGAAAAGCCAGTCCTGTTTGCCTGACACATGCCAGGCATAGTGCAGTTCACCTGGATGCACATATTTTCCAAGAACCAAAATGCATCACACGTGGGGCTCTGGCAGCAAGCAGTCTGACAGGACCGTATGGTATGAAACCCTTCCAGAAGCTGTAAATGGTGATCTTCCCATGATCTCAAACGGCCACCAAACAGCATCTTCCCCGGCTCACATTTAGATCTGTTCCAGTTTGCATCTGGGAAAGGGGAGGGAAGACAAATAAAGACAATTCTCAAACCTTTAAAGCAGTGGACAATAGATCCTCATCCCTGTTGTCAAGATGAATTTAGGGTACAGGAGTAATGGGGGAGAGAGGGTGCAGGACCGTAAAATGGGGACTTCTCGGAATCTATACCTGCCCTCAGTATCCAGTGCTTGAACAAGTTTTTAAGCAATAATCTGCTAATCAACAGGACCCACCACCCTTTTGATAGCAACGGAGCTAAATCCATCTACAACAAAAGAAGCAAAACCAGAAACATTCCTGTTTCAGAGAAGACCATAAGGCACAGACTGAACAGCGAGGCTGAGGTTACGCAGCAAGTTAAGAGGTAGAAATTGAACCCAGGAACCCCACGTACAGTTTCTTATTGTAACCAGGAAACAGCATTGCCCCTCTGCCCATAGCTTGCCTTGAAGGAGAACTCTAGAAACAGTGACACTGGCTTGGTTCATAGCATGAATGAGGCACGTTTTCCTCTTCCACACTGATGTTTGAAGTCAAGTGACTTGTCTGAAACTACTCCACTTGAGAAGTCATTAACATCTGCTAGAACAGAGGTTTGCAAGGCCTATCCTCACCACCCGCTCCACTGTAGTGCTTTCTAGAACAGAAATTATCTGTCAAACATGTTTTTTAAGAGACAAGTTACTTCAGATCTCGGACCAGCAGTAAAGCAGCATGGATTTTTATGGATTTTTTTTTTCTTAGCATGAAAAATTATAGAGTGCTTGCAGGGATCAATGGATTAAAGGCTTCCAAAATTCAGAGCTCTGCAGATTAAGGACTCCCTAAAAATAGACCAATGACCTATGGGACTGTTACAGTGTGCTGTGTTCAGCATCCAAGGAATAATAGGTCACTGGAAGATTACTTTACAAACTACATCGCTGGACTCTAAGTGGTGCAGCTGGAGACTTTGCTCCAGATCTGGCTCCCTGCCTGTCAAGAATGGAGTTCTCGTGCACAACACAAACGGAAAACTTTTTTCTTCATTAAAATGAATAAGTCTGAATTGAAATTATAATACCTCAATCCTTATTTCTTGACAGCATATAAAGAAAAGTTCAGTAACATATTACTATTCCAGTAGCTGAACAAACACAGATTTCATGTTCTGTTATACCCACATTGACTACAGTGGGAACTAAACAAAGGCTCAGGTAGCAGGAAGCTTTCCAAGTGCCAACCACGACACAGACAAAAGTGCAGAGGGGGAGGTATTTTTCTGATCAAGTCTGGAGCTCACAAGCAGTGGTCAACCTCCATCTCCTGAAGCATGGATCCTGGAAAACCTCTGAGAGGCTAAAACAGTACAGACGGATGCAGGTGTTTTGGGCTACCTGAAGCATTTGACTTCAGGACTTTAAACCCCAGCCACAAAGACACTTATCTCACACTACTGAGACGTCAAGGAACTGTGACCCTCTCAATCACAGCTAATACCACCCCCAGGTGCAGGAGGAAGGGGAAAGTCATAGCATTTTTATAAACTCTTATGTCCTAGATAACCTTGTATGACCAAAGAAAGCAAGTGGGGAAGACAGAGGACATATTTCTATCCCAAACACCGCAGTAGGTATAATAGCTTTTCTACTCCTGATCATTAAAGGTATCCACATGCAATGACTTTCTGACCCAGAACGGATTAGCCACTTTATTTAAAATAAAGGACGATGGCCATGTTCCTGTACCTTTTGTGTGAAATCTCTTCCTACACCAAGAATTTCAACCCAAAAAGGGAACTCGCCGCCACCACCAGGAAAAGTTTGTTTTTGAGACATCAGAAAGCAGGAAGCAAAAGCGTTATTTATAGCTTATTGTGAAGCCACTCAGCAAAGGCAGTTTGAAGACAAGGCTCTGGAAAGCTAGCATCAGCTCCAACAGAATGCACTCGAGATCTGTGACTGAGTCATGGGGGAGCACAGCTCCCTGCAGGTGTCTGAACCCTTCCTTCTGTGCAGTTGTGGGAAGTTCTTCAAGTAACCAATGTCCAACTGCAACATATAGATGAAACTTTGCACATGTTCATCAGAGAGAGAAGTTGACAAGAGCACCTTTAAAATCAGCCCTGTCCCTGTCACACTTCATCAACACACAGCCCTTCCTTCGAGAGCAAACAGACGGGCAGCC
Source organism: Dromas ardeola (assembly GCA_013398915.1). NCBI lineage: Eukaryota > Metazoa > Chordata > Aves > Charadriiformes > Dromadidae > Dromas > Dromas ardeola. The sequence continues at coordinate 260,716 of VYZM01001185.1, read as the reverse complement.
TGTCTGCCCTGGGGCAACAACCGACCTCATTACACCCCGAAGTGCTCGGGCTGACAGTCACCCTGACACCACCGTGCACACAGGCAGGGACAAGCACCTGGCACTGACCTGATGGGCCTGGAATTAGGACAGAGTAGGAGGCAAGGGGCGGTGTACACACAAAAGGTGCGTGTGTGTGCACACACACCCCCCATCCAGACTTAGAGAAACAAATAACAAATGGAAGAATAATACTATTGCTGTGAATTTCAAGAGGGTCTTAACCATCAGTTTAGCCTAAAAAAAAATTCACTTTCTGTTAAACGTGAAGCCCTGTCCCTAACACATCCTGTGCAAAAGGGAAATGTGCTACTTCCCACATCCCTAAAATCTCTCCTCCTCCTCGACAAGTGCTCATCCATCGCTCCTCAGACGTCAGCCCTGGCTCATGCATACCACTCAAATTAAGGCTTGATACAGACCCCAGGGAAATTCAGCAGCAGCCTTCTAGTAACAGGCTTAAAACTAAGAACAAACAGAATGGGCATATTTAAAAGAAAAGTTTGCCCAGGGAAAATATCCCCCATGAAAAATCACTACATACACAAGTATTTTACTTATTCATCTAAAATGTAAAACCTGAATCCCCATAAGCATCTCCTAGGTATGCCAGAGCTATGACTTAGCCCAGATGACACAACACTACCATGCTGAGAGCATTCTGTTTCTCTTTTAACCCACTGTTAAACCAAGATGCAGAGATTTGCATTATACTTGGCCAGATTTCATTTCCAGAACTCTGCTAATGCCCACCTAGGACATGTTTATTTGAAATTAGCCAATATGGTTTCTGAATTGCTGCACATGGATAGCTTAAACTCAGTTAACTCTCAGGAATGATAAAGTGAACAGGCAACTCACAACACACCAGCCCAGCACATTCTAGGTGTACATTTTCCACAGAACCATGCTGATTTTCATCTAAGTAAGGCAAAGGGGGAGCTCCACAGAACAAACCTGGTACAGCACCTGCACTAATCAGACACGGACCTGCATGAAATGAGAGAAGGCAGCTGTGAGTACTGGCAGAGTTACTAATTCCTGCTTACTGAGAACACAGCCTGTTCAGTGCCTTCCAGTTCCTTGTGCCGGACCCTAGGCAGCCACACACGCATACAGGAACTTGCAGGGTGGGTGAGACCAGCAGTAAATCTGGTCACTGACACCATCAACGCCAGCAGCTTCAGAGAAAAGCACGAGAAACCCGTCAGCAGGAACATCCCTGAGGACGAGTTCCTTCCTCAGCCCCAGCAGTCTACCCAGCCTTGCACAACACAAATCACAAGATGCCTGTACAGTGTGTGTGCTTAGTCACTTCTTAATATTGTTTTTGTCTTTTTTTTTTCTTCTCTAGTATATCAGTACAAAAAATGCTGCCCTTCTTAGGAACTCGGGAGTTCCTCTCCCAGTGATGCAGCTCACAGCTCTGCTGAACAGCAGGGGAAAGGAACCGACAAGAACAGTTTCTATTCATAAACTCAGGTTCACGGACTTGCTCTGGCAGTTAATCCCTCCTGATATCAGATTAATGATTAAAAGACTTGACTCTATAGACTTTTTTAATCTGTCACATGTAACCAATTATGTCAACACAGTTCGTCTTGTGCAACTCCACATGATCATGCTAATTTCTAGGCAGCCATAATTCCCCTTCAGTTTAACAAACCCTGCAGCATAAGTGACACAAACAAGATCAAAAACTCTACAGTGGAAAAAGTGTCCACATAAGGATAATTATGTCACATATACTGCAGCACTGTCCAGAATACCCCCTAAGAGCAACACAGGACCGGCAGCTCCAGGCTTCTAAGATATTACTAAAGACAGGAAATGTCATGCAGGAAGCCCAGTCGCTCAGTCTACAGGGAAACATGCGATCCACCTGACACACCATCCAAACACACAGTGCTGAGAACCCCTTGCTAGGACTAGGAATACAAATATGTCTTTACAGGTTCTAAATTAGCTGATTAAGGTCACACAGCTCATTAGCTTAATCAAATCTGTCACTCGGTAAGTGTCCAGGAAGGCCTGGTGAAACAGAAACGCTGCAGCAGCCTAGAGAACATGTCCACATATTTAAATGAGAAACAAACCAAAACAACCCCCTTTTCAAATCTTGCTACCATTAAGCCATAGCAAGCCTCCAGCAGAAAGAAAGCAGTTGGCTGCTGCCACACAGGCTGATATATACTGAAGTCACCACTGCCTGGAACCTATAATTCACAGCAACTTGAAGAGAGAGGGGAAAAAAAGGCACAGAAAAAACTTTCTTAACTAGGATCTGGTGAATGCTACAAGCACACATCGTAAAAATACCACCTCTTGGTGAAGACGTAGCCTCAAAACACTCACAGGAACTTAACACATCTCTCTGAAAAGTCGGAATCTGAATTTTTTTAAATGAAAAAAATCCCCACGTAATTGATTATGTGAAAACTTCCATACAAGCCACTAACTCGGTTATTTACTTGAGCAGGCGGTTGGTTACTCAGGTTTGAACAGGATATAAAAAAAACCAAACATAACAATTGCCTGTAGGCAAATAGAGATTATTGACATACCGCATTTGGGGAGAGTTAAACATTTGAGGGCTAAAAAAACGTTCTTGCCTTCCCAACTTGCCTCAAGTATTACTTAGCTGAAATGATTTTCCAGAGTATCACTTGTTCATTTTGCAGAAAAAAGATTCTCAGCTCAGAGAAAGCTCTCTACAAGATAGAGGGAAGTGCCTGAGAGCCAGCAGTGCGTGTGAAGATGCACAACAGTAGCTGTGGGACAGACAGACACACCCTGCTGCTGACCACCTGGTGACTCAAAATAGCAGTTGGTTATCAGAGCCATACAGCGTTATGAGAAGTGACCCCCTCACACTCCACATTGCTCCTACCCAGCTCATTTAGTAACAGTTAAGTGTGGGGTTTTGTTTATTTTTTAAACCAGCTACAATGTCTAGCAGCAAATAATTTCACCTTCCTCTCAGAACATTTTAAACAAGCGGGAGTGATAAATATCATAAAAGATATAGACACAGTCCCAGAGAGAACAGAAGAATCACCTGCTGAGGAGCACAAGGCACACAGGCAAGCACACAGGTAGAACAGCCACAGACTTCTCAGTTCCCCTGCAGGTTTTCCCAGGCAGTATCGTGACAGAAATCGGGCGCTAATGCTGAACTTGGCTTCCAACCTCTTCTCCATGGCCTTTGTGGGCTGCAGCGGGGTTCTGGAAACGTAGAAGACATGAAACACAAAACATCCACTGGCAACTGATATGTTCTTGCACAGATTCAGCTGACATTATGAAAAGCATGGGGCATTTGTGAAGGAAAGGGAATGTCTTATCTTATCTGCTGTGACTTAGTCCAGCTGCTCCTAAGTAACTTTCGACACACAATACTAAAGTGAAATCCACAGTAGCAAAGTTTCCAGTGCTCAACTGCAGTAGGCCACCACAATGGCCTTTTCTATTACCCTTGTGATTTCTTCCTCAACCACTTTCAGTGCAAAATATCTAATATCACAGTCTGCTGGATTCCAAAGACACATCTGGGAAATTTCAGTTTCAAACATGCCACAGGCAGTGGACACCCAGCCTGCGCCATGAGCATAAATAACACAGGCACTGATAAACCCAGCACATCTGCCTGGCAATGACATCGCTTGCACGTTGGTGCTGGCTGGTACCAGCCAGAAACAAAGAGAGACAAGAAGCCAGCAACACTGAGAGACAGGGAGATAATGACCTGGCTTGCCTGTATTTTGCTCCACAGGGCAGAGATCACAAAAGCACTGATGCTCCTTATCAGCCTTTCTAATGCCATAGGCACTTTTACAGCCTCATGTTATTGAAACCTAAATTAGCTCTAGCTGATGTGATATGAAAACATTAATTATTTCACAACTAATAAATATTATCTGTTTTCAAAGAGTAACGAAGCACCGTTGGGCACAAGGAGTTAAACCTGCCATTTCTGAAGAACCAAAAGGGAATATTGTTAGAGATGGTTGGACTCAATGATCTTAAAGGTCCCTTCCAACCTAGGCGATACTATGGCTCTGTGATTTTCTCTACCAGGGCATCGTTTAACGCCTCATCCTGTGTTAAACCTCCAGGGAATTCCCCCCCGCCGCCCGGTATGGAAGAGCCGCTGCCAGGACTGGTCCCAGCGGCGAAACTTCACGAAGGGGGACGCGAACCCACGGCTCCTCACCCAACAACAGGTCCTTCAGGAAACTTCCCGTCCCTTCGGCTCTCCGCTCCGCCGGCCCCTGGCTCCCGCGGGGACCGTCCACGGGGACCCGGGGCCGG
>VYZM01001185.1:222900-244061 GCA_013398915.1 Dromas ardeola | reverse complement strand
AGACCAGCCGCTCCCTCCCGGGGCCGGAGCGGGGCTGCGGGGCTGCGGGCAGGGGCCCCGCACGCCCCCCGGGCTCTCCCGCCGCCTCTCCTAATTTACTGCCGATTCTCCCCGACCCGCTGAACAGCCCCTCTGCTTCCAAACAAAGCCCCGCGGGGAAAACAGCTCAACTCCGTAAAATATTTTTCTAATAAAAACTTCACCGGGGCATTGCTGGGAGCGGGGGAGGGGGGGGACGACGGACGTGAGCGATTTATGCGTCCGCTCGGGGCGAAAATTCGTATGAAATATTCAAGCGCTGCTCTAGGCTTCTCCCCGCGATTTTGTACAAAAATGTGTAGATGGGAAGGACGTGTTTAACTGCTGCTCGGTGGTACGGTCGCCAGCACGGGCGGGCAAACGAAACCGCAGCCGCCGGTGCGGGCTCGGCGGGGGGTAAGGCGGGTAGCCCGGTGCCCGCAGCCCGGCGGCGTGCGGGCTTGCTGGGAGAAACGCCGAGAGCCCCGGGAGCAGCGGGGGCTAGCCCCGGCCCGGGCAAAACGCCGCTGAAACAGGGATGGTTTATGTCGGTAGCAGCGTCCGAGGCTGCAGCGAGCTCCGGTGCCGGTCCCGGTCCCTGTCCCGGTCCCGCTCCCGTCCCGCCCCGCTCGGGGGACGTTTCCCATGGCCCGGCCGCAGTCGAACCCCCCGGTAATTGCCCAGCCCCGGCAAACCGGGAAAAATATCCCGATCGTGCGGCTCTTCCCCCGCCGAGATCGGCGGTGGCGGTCGTTACACCGGGGGGAGCGGCGTTCACGGTGCGTTACAGCCCCCTTTCCATGAAAATTGTTATTCTAAGAACACAGCTTCATTACACGCGGCATTTCAGTGGAGCATTAATGACCGTAAGTATTTTAGCTTTAATTAGAGCACCTGAGAGGCATTTCATTAAATATCCTTGCGTGAGGAATGGTTGCAACAAGCGGCGTGTGCGCTCTCGTTGGGCCGCCGGCCCTGCGCTCGCTGCTCTGGGGGTGCCAGCCCCACTCGGGGTACCTTCAGAAAACATACGGCAGTGGGAATATTTGTCTGGAAGTTCGGTTGAAGTTACAGTGATTTTGGATTTTTTTCCCCCTCCTTTTTTTTTTTTTTTTCAAAACGCGCCATTACTTAGAAATTTTCGTCTGCCGTCGGGAGGATTTGTTGTTGTTTAGTGCCAGATTTGTGCCTGCAGATCCCCTAGTCTCTCTTTCGGGGGAAAAAAAAAAAGGAAAAAGAAAGGGGGAAAAAAGGAATAAAAAAAGAAAACAACCAAAAAACCCTGGCTGAAAAGCGGGGCTGTGGGTGCAGTGCCTCTGCGGACGCTTGCTCTTCCCACTCCGGTTCTCTTCTTTTTTTTTTTTCCCCTGCTGTGTTAGGAATAACGATGCAAAGTATATTTTGGAGAATAATCGGATTCCGACGGCAGCCTTGGGGGCGATGCGCTGCCGGGGTGTCCCAGGCTCTGCTCGAAGCCCCGAGTTTGCTGGAGCAGCCTGAGAAATCCATAGATCCAAAGCAAAGCGTGTTTGTGGGGGGACGCGGGCGGCCCCCCTCCAAAGCGGCCAGCAGGGACCCCGGGAGCTGCGGGACGGAGGCGCCGAGGGGGTTTCTCGTAGCGGAGACGGAGTTCGGGACCCCCCGGCCCCGCTCCGGGCGGCGGCAGCACCGGGGGCCGCATCCTGCGCCGCTGCCCGGGGCTCGGGCCGGGCTCCGGCGGGTCCCGGCCTACCGTATTTCCATGGCCGCGCCCCCCCTTCTCTGCGGGGCGGCTCTGGAAGCGATGCCCCAAATCGGGCGATTTTGAGCTCAAAAACAAGATGGGGAATTCTGGAAGCCGCAGTCGAAGAGGGGGGAGTCGATTCCGCCTCAGCCCCGGCGGCCGGTCACCCCCGGGGACCGGGACAGGCCGCGGGCGGCAGCCGGGAGCGGCGGGTGACGGTGTGCGGGTCCCCAAAATAACCGGGGGGTCGCTCCGGTGCGGGGGAAGCGCTGCGGGCAGGAGCTGCCGGGCGGGAGCGGCAACCGCCGCTGCCCTCCGCTCCAACCGGGCGAAGCTATTACTTTACAGCCTGCTTTATTTAATGTTTTAAAATATACAATACGGGGTCGTTCTTACTTCGCTGGCTCTGCTTTGAGCTGACTCCCGGGGGCCAGGGGTGAGCCCGAGGCGAAGCTCCGGACCCCGCGGCCGGAATGAATTACACCCTCGGAAAAAAAAACCCCTCCAAAATAAAAACATAGAGAGAAATCCCGAGCGGTTTCCAGGCAGGCAGCGAGGGCGAGGAGGTGTGCGGGTGCAGAGCGGGGTTTCTTGTGCTCCTCTCTCCGTGGGGAGCGAGGGGAAAAGTTAAAAAACGCAGTTTTGTCATAAATCGCGCCGAGACCTCAAATACCGCACCGGGAATGATTAATCCTTCAATTCCTGACAGCATGGCCCTCGGACAGAAACCTGATATAAATCTGTGCATGTGAAAACAGATAAATCTCTCGTTAATTAGTTGCCGAGATACTGTTGTCCTAGTTCAACAAAAATATTAATTATCTGCCCCAACCCCCCCCAAAGCCACCTTTTAACTCCTGGGCTGGCAGCCGCTTTTCAGTCGAGCCAAGCGCAGGGACCCCCGCTCAAAACCAGCCGGAAACGGGAGGGAAGCGCCCGCAGCCCCCGGCGGTGTCCCCGCAGCCTGTCACCTCCCGCGTCCCCGCGGGGCTCCGGGGCCCGTCCCCATCGCGGGGTGACCGGGATTGCGGGGTCCCCCAGGGGGGAAGGAACGGCCCGGAGCCCCGCAGCGCGATGCCAGAGTATCCCTGGCTGCGTGTTTGCTTTTCCCCTTTTTCCTTCTTAAACAAACTTCAACGGTTTTAGCAGTTAATATCACTACAGGGGATTTTCGAGGAGACCTGAGGGGTGCAGCACCCCGGTACACCCCGGGGGGCTTTTCCCAAGGCTTGGGGGCGGGCCGGGGTCCCCGTTCCGCAGCCCCCGGGGACAGCGCCGGGAGGCAGATTTAGGCTGGAAACAGGCGTTCAAAACGGAATTTCCACGCTCGGTGTCGGTTGGTGATTCCCGCGGGCAGCCCCCGGGCCGGGAGCGCTGGGCGCAGCCGCGGGTGCTGCGGGGGTCCCGGGGGACAGCCGGTGCGGGGGGGGCCGGTTCGGCGGCGGGGAGGCCGGGTGCTGGTGGAGGCAGAGCTGGGATCTCTCTCAGAGCGCGGAGAATAGCACTGGAAAACGGGGGGTGAGCTTCCCCCGTACTGGTGCGACAAACAGCAGGTATGTTTAGTTTGAGAATTAAACGGGTAAAATCCCGAATGGGGAGAAGAGCCTCTATGAATAGTTTTTTTGTATACGCATTTATTTGTTCTTTCTCCTTTTCAAAAATATTTCAGAAATTATTTTCTGTCTCATTTTTATTGTTGGTGGATTTGTTTGGGAATTATTTTTTTTGGTGTATTTTATTTTTGGTGGTTTTTTTTGTTGTTTCCCCCCCCAAGCATTTATATAAGACCATGAAGATATTTGACTTGAAAACAGGAAAATTAATTCTGAAAAAGTTTAGTCCAGGGCTCTGGTTGCTTTAGATAACAGCACCTACAGGCATTTTCTGCTCTGTTCACCTGCTGCCCTGGTGTTTCGATGCCCCGGGACAGTTACTCCCATCCTGACACAAAAACCCTCAGACAAACAGCTGGAGACCCAGCGAGCCCTGAGCAGCAGTTGCTCCTGGTGCGGGTCCTTCCCTGTCTGAGCACGGAGAGGGTGATTCTCTGCTTATGAAACCAAGAATTACGCCATTGCACTTGGTAGCAAAAAAAATCCTGCAGCTTGCTCATAAAACAAGGAGGGGTTTTATTGCTTTGACATCCCTTCAGGATCAGCCGAAAGCTTCTGATGGAGCCTTTTTATTACAAAGAAAAATACAAATCTCTTTCCCTGGTTGTGGGAGCCTGGGGGCATGCTGGGGTGCGGGAGCAGCCTGGGGTCCTGCTAGCAGTGAGTCGAGGCACGTCGGGGCCCTGTGGGAGAGCCACGGGGGCCTGCACACCCTGCTCGGAGGCAAGCCTTTTGGCTGCAGCATTTTATAACCCGGAGCAGGGTGTAGCCAGCGTGGGCTCGGGCTGGCACCCAGGCATGCATGGCACACGGACACTGTGCGGCTGGTGGGGAATGAACTCCCCGGGCTGGCGTTGAGGCAGCAGGATTCGACTGCTGCACTCACTTTCGTGTTTGTGACTTGTTTAAATTTCCATGCGGGGCTTTTCGGCTGCTCCAGAGTGGCCGTGCTAGTGATTCTGCTCAGGAATGTGGACCTGTTTGGCTGGATGCTGGACAGACGGAGGGAAAGCTGTGCCTCGGAGTGCTCCGAGCCCACATTTAGAAATATTGCAAGAAGTAGCTGTCACTACTAAAGAATGCAGCAGAGGAGGGAGATTAAGATTGAGATGCTTAGATCCACTCGCCACCGCATGCAGGCTCCAGGTTGGGATGGAAAATCTCCCCGTGGGCTGTGCTTGCAGGGCTGCCGGAGGGACCGGGATGCTGGCGTGGCGGCAGCGGTGCCATTTCTCCTCGTTCTCAGCGCAGGGAGGAACTGAGCTGTAAGAAATGCCGCGGGAAGCCAGATGTGGCAGGGAAAAAAAAAAAAAAAGAAAAAAAAATCCTGAAAGAATGGTAGATTAGATAAACATCATTTCCTGTGACGAGCAAGTTAATAAATGAGGTCATCCTCTAAAACACCCGGGGCTGCGAAGACACGTCTTTTATAAGACTGGCCGCAGCCGGCGGTGCTTGGACTGGAGGCAGGGGCAGGGTGCTGAGCTCCGCTGGCAGAGACCCCCCAGCCCCCTCCGCTGCAGGATTTTGCCCGAGTGGGAAAAGGGGCTTACCTGGGACAAGCCGGGTCTTGACTGGAGGCTTTGCTGCCTTAGCGCTGCTCACGAAGGCTTTAAAGTTCAGACAAGCCCTCGCACACACCAGGAGATAGAACCTTCATCAAATGGCAGGCACACCTCCGAGCCCCGCGCTTCTCCCCTGCACACACGGGCGTGCGCGGCAGGAACACCTACTAATCAAACAGAGAAACTTAAAAGAAAGTTTTTACTCTGAACTGCATCCAGATCACCATTCCTCCATTAAAATTATATTTTTAATGTCCTATAATTGCACCAGGATAAAACCAGGTGTGTGTTCATGTGAGATAACACACGCGGGTACCGGTGAAGGCGCTGGGCTTTGTCTCAACCTCCCCGCTGCCTCCCAGGCATGCGTTATCTCCAAGTTTCATGTACCTTGTCATGACTTACTGTTTAATTAGATGTTTTTAAATGAATTTTTTTCTTTGTTAGAAGTAGAGAGCAGTTCTTAAAGGGTAGGTTCAGAAAAGCCAGCTTGGGTTGCTTTTTAGCATGTGGCTTGAGTCAAACCAGCAGGGCTTCTCCTCAGCTGGACCCCGGGTGATGCTCCTCCACGGACCACCACCGAGCGAGCCCCGGGGACGCACTGGGCTGGCTCTGGGCGGCTCTCCCTTGATTTCTTGGTTTCTATTTTTGCAGCTGGGTAGTTTGGCTGGTGCTCGTTGGGCCGCCAGGGCTGCAGCCATCCGTGCTCATGGGCGAAGGGGTCACCAGGGTCTGGCTGTCCCCGGCCGCCCCACATGCTCCCTCTGGAATTTGAAGAGCCATGTAAAGGCATGAAAACTTCTGGGTAGAGCACATCACACGCTCCCACCCTCCTGGGTGGTGGGTCACGGCCATGTCACACCATAGCCCTGGCTCCCATGGTGGGTGTGCTGGCAGCAGGGCCACCGGGCGCAGCCTCAGCTAGATGACATGGTGCTCGTCCCCATGAAGGAGGTGGCACAGGGATTGTCACTTCACAGACAGTGCCACACAGCAGGCATGTGCCTCGCCGGGGTCCCTTGGGTCACAGACATAGGTAGACCCACGGGGACTCATTCATGTGCCTCCAGCCCAGGGTCACACCAAACCTGCAGCAGAGCAGAGGCAAACATAGACCATTCCTTCCCGTCTAGTAATATTCCAAGATACATGATCTCAGAAAAAAAAAAAGTTTGCAATCTGTCTTAATTATTTGAGGAGCCCAAACGAGGTTCTCTGAAGTCCTAGCCTAGCACCCTAACCACTAAACCATCCCACCCTTTCCTGTATGATCCTGGGGAATTACTCATTCTTGCTGTCCTTACGCTTGTTTGTTTATTTTAATTCTTAATGGAGGAACTAATTAGCAAATGTGGATGTAATGCTTGGAGCTGCTGCATGCTCAGCTCTCGTCTCCGCGCCCTCTCCCATATGGAGCTCTGCTGTGTCTGGTATCGGAGAGAGGTGAGGTGTTGGGGCTCGGTGGAAAAGAGCAGAGAAGCACCAGGGAGTGAGAAAGAATTGCCAGAAGTGAGCCCAAAGGACCTGTTGCAATTAAATACCCCAGAATACGGTGTGCCTGCAGCTCGGGGGGCTCTGGAGCGGGATGAGGGGAGCTGTGAGCAGGTTCACCTTTGCAGCCCAAAAAGCCACAGCAGCTCCTGCAGCGTCTGCGGTGCGTGCTTGAGATTCCAGCCTGGCCGAGTCTCCCCACCCTCTATCTCAGGCATTTATCTGGCATCAGTCACCCAAGTGCCGAGGCGCCAGGGAGCAGGGATGGGGTCAGGCCCTATTCCCTCCGGACTGGTCGGACAGGTCCCAGGGAGCCAGTGGTGTCCCCAGGAGGCGGCTGCGTGGGGATGGCGTGTCCCCAGGGCTCCCTGTGAGCCCCGAGATGGCCCCATGCATCCGACCGAGGCTTTTCAGGGTTGCTTCAAGCACAAGGTCCAAGTTAGCAGGAGACGGGGGCCGTCATTGGCGAGACATTACCAGGGGGTTTGTAGACAGCTCAAGAGCTGTGCCGCTGTCACCCACGTGCTCCCGCGCCCCCGGCTGGGTTCTCTCCACGCTGATTCTGTGGCTGGTCGGAGTTTTCCCCACAGAAAGATATGGACGTTGCTCCTTCTCCAGGGCTCCTCCGTGCTGGGTCCTGGCCGCTGCAGAGGGTTTCCCGGTGTGGCCATGGCAGCCCAGGCTGGGACATGGTGCTCACCAGGCAGCAACACGTCTGCTTTGCCAGACATCCCGCCAACGCACAGCCATTACAAGCCCAGGGTGGCTTCCGAGCAAGGAAAAGCTAAGGCGTTTTCTTCTTTCTTTCTTCTTTCGGGCAGTGTGCGAGCAGAGCCTGTCCCGAGAGCGATCCGCGGGCGAACCCACAGAGCTGCACTGCTGCCCTCTGAGGCTTGGAGCACGCTCTGCGCGTTGTCAGCAAGCTCTATATGAAGAGAAGCATTTTTTTTTTCCTATTATTTTTCATGTCTGATCTTTGCTGAAGGGTCTTTTGCCCTTCAATAATCTAAATACATTTTAACAAATTGATAGCAACAGTCGCGTGGCTTACATAGGATCCGCCGCCGTTCGCAGAAGACACTGCATCTTTGTTCTCCCTTTTTAGATTATGTAGATCCAAGCCACACAAATTCAGGCGCTTCTATAGGGAATACAGGGAAAACCTCTCAAGCATGTTACTGTAAAATGGATTATGCTGTTTAAACACATAAAAGATCCTGTAGACTGGTTGCCAAAATATAACGGGGGTTTGTGCTGCTAAATGAATAAACCTGTGCTGGTTGATGCCACGGGGCAGAGCGACGGGGGGTGTGTGGGTCCGGGAGCGCCGGCACCGGGCTGGGGGGGGGGGAAAACGGGGGAGAAACTTGCCTTGGCATCAGCTCGGAGCAGCGCAGGGTTCCCATTCCTTTGGCCCAAAACCTTGGGGTCTCCAGCCTCCCGATTCTGTTCCTGCCCCCCCGACACCTGCATCTTTTGTGCTGCAAAACACATGAATTCCATAAAAACAGAGGCAGAGCTACGTAGGTCCATCCAGAGCAGTTAGTAATTGAACTGAATTTCAAATAGTTGTTATTTTTCTAATGTAGATATGAAAGGGTTTAGCTGCAGATTGAGCAAAAAATAATTTTGAATCAGGGGGGAAAGAAATAATCTGAATTACTGCACTAAACTGACTTTTCAAATGAAGTGGCAGAGGGGGGAGTGAGAAACGCAGCATTCGGGAAGGGGATGCTGTGGTACCAGAGCAGCTCTTCCAACAGGCAGCAAAACCCACGTGCAATAAATATCTGCAAATACACTTTGGCATTCAAAAGTAGAAACCAAATCCTTTTTAATTGATTTCCTGCTAATGTTTGAGCACTTGGGTCTCCCTTATTAGGAGGACACTTTAATTGTTAATATTTGCTGCTTTCCAGTGGGGTGTTCCCAAGGTCACTGCTCAGGCCGCTGTTCCAGAGGCTCCCCAGACAGCACGGCCCAATCCATCAAACGAAGTACGGCAGGGAAACGTGTGGGAACTCACCACAAATTATTTGTCTGCAGTTTCCAAAAAATGCACAAAATATTCTGAGCAAGCAGCACGTGTGAGGCCGAGTCATTCCCAAACGGTAAAGCAGGGAAATGCATTAGCTGAAATTATTAATTGCAAACCATTTACTAATCCCCTTCCCAGTCCCGAAGGAGCAGAGGGTGCTGTTGCAGGGCTCCGAGTAAATTTTGTTGTTATACTGATTGGCTGTTCCTATCAAGACACAGTGCACTAAGCAGGTACTGTCCTTAACTGAGACGTCGTATCTTGGGGAGGCTGAGCCTTCCTGCCCCATCCATCCCAAAGCTCCCCCGGAGACACCTGCAGTGACACGCGGCGGGTTCTTCGCTGAGTAAAATAGAGGCACAGAAAGACAGCTGCCATTAATATCACATGGCACCTTAGCGTTCGGTTCGTAACCTAATGTATTGATTTGCATGGGAAAGAAAATGTTAAGTACAGGAGCTTTGCATAGGCATGGGACCTCTCCTGATTAGCTTTCTCATGGGAATAGTTTGAGGCTGCTGAGTTGTATCCCTGCGCCCTCTCTTCTTCCGAGGGTCTGAGATCCATTTCCCTATCGGGACTCAGCAATCTGGAAAGCCCAGAGATAAAACCCCCTAAGATTCTTTCCATCCTTCCATTTGAAAAGGCCTTCCAGCCAATTACGGCACTTCCTAGAGAGGCTCTTTGACATGGGGACTTGGTTCAGGTTGTGCATTCAAGATAAAGAAGATACCTGTATAATCCCCTCTAGGGAGAAAGGATAATTACAGACTGCGGGTTTGAAATGTAGCTGGTGGCACTGACCTCCTTCCCTGGACCATCAATAAATACCTCTCTGCTGAAACACCAGGAAACTACAGCAGCTGAACTCCGCAGCACCTCCTCGGCGAAAGAGGGCTTTTAAAGCGACGGCAGGAGCAGTTGCCTCTGGCTCACACCCACATGCAGATACTTCTTTATAATACGTATCTCGTCTTATAATTTACATCAGAGACATTCAAACGAAGGTTAGATCAGTTCACCGAAAGCTCTTCCTGAAAGACAGCAGCGATCCCTCACCTTTCTGGAGCGCCTTCCATCGGGGGCTGCGCACCAGCACCCCCCAGCCGGAGCTGCCGGGGGGAACAAAACCGGGGGGGGTGTTCGGGGCTGTTGTCACCAGACCCGCAATATCGTGGAAGCAAATCCCAGCGAGGAGCAGCCAAAGCAGGTCTGCAGGCGTCCCCTTCGCAGGGCAGCATACGCAGACTTTTCTGGGGCTGCCCTGGACCTGCAGCGATGCCCGACGCGGCTGAGCCAACCCCGCACGGCCCCAGAGAGGGACAGAGGGGCTGAGATGCTCTTGGGGTGGCTGAAGATGTGAGATTGCCTTGCCCCAGGTACTCTCCTAAAAGGATTAACTGATACCTCTTTAAAATGCGATCTGAGCTGTAGCACACTCCCACTTTTGAAAGAGATGTTGCAACCAAAGCTCCAATATCCAGGGGTTCGGCGCTGCCGAGGAGGAAGAGGATTTACCTGTAATGTATCCAAGGAGAGAAGAAAACAGACTTGTAAGACGGGCAGCGATTTGCATGTTCCCTCTGGACTTGTTTTTCCCCTCGCAGCACCCTGAGCTCCAGCTGGAAATGGAACTGAACAAATAACACCACGATAAGCAATTCAATTTCCAAGTACCACAAATTTTCCTGCTTACAAATAATTTTGCAGGCAGGTAGCACGTTTCTTATATGGAAATGCGTCGGTCCTTCATCTTTTTCTTTTTGTAGGCAAAAAAAAAAAAATATCTCTTTTCCCTTAGAAATCCCCAGAAGCGGATGGTGCACAGTCAGCCCCCGAGCACGGCACTGCAATCCCACAGCTCCTGCACGCCGAGCCTGAGCCCGGGCTGCAGACGCGCCTTCCGCACTGAATATTTACACGTAAAAGTGGCTGTTTCCAGGAATCGTAGCGACGGTTTCAGACACAGGTGTTTGCGAGCACAGGTGGGGGCTCGGGGACGGAGCATGGCCAGCCCAGGCGATGGCAGAGGCCTGGGGCTGCGGATTGTCCGTACTGAAACTCCTCAGGGAAAAGCAGGAAATTTTCCAAGGATTTCTGTCTCCCTGGGTAAAAGCCTTTGAAGAATGGGTTTCTTTTGCTCCTTCTTCTTTGTACCTGGAACTTAAAAAAACAAGGGACCCACCTCTGCAAACCAGAACAGGTGTCAGAAACTTCATGCTTTACCTTGAAGGCACGAAGCTCCTTCCTCCCTCAGCTGGATCCCAATTGAGCCATCCCCAGCTCAGTGCTGTTTCTTCTCTTTCACCCTGCTGCCCGGTACCTCCTGAAAAGCCCTCACGGAAACAAGGCTGCAGCATCCCATCACACCTGCAGCGTGGCTGGAGGTACCAGCACCTTGCTGTCATGGGAATTGCCTTTCCACACCTGTCCGCTTCTCCAAGGAGCATCTTCACGTCCCGTGCTGAGGCGCTGGACCAGCTCCTTCAGGCTACATTTACCACCCAGGGGCTTCTCACCTGGAGAAATCTTTCATCCGGGATCATCTGGCAAGTTTTAATTAGGTATCACAGCATCCCTCCCAGGTAGATATTATCATCTCCATTTTGTTGCTGGAGACAGTCAGGCCCAAACCGGGGAGTTGACCTGCCCAGAGTCGTAAAACCATCCCCCAGCAGAGCAGGGAGCCGGCTGTGTCCGTCCCAGCCCACGGGCTCCCTGCCACCTGCACAGGACACGGCGGAGGACAACGCCGGCAGGGTCATTTCCAGCTCAGGAGATCAAGGGATGAAGCCTTGGTGTTTTGAAATCGCTCTCCGAATCAGAGGTTTTCATGCCACAGCAAGCGGAGTTGTGCGAGTTGCATCATCTGACAGTTAGACCCAAGGCGTGTTTAAAAGACAAACTAAATTCGACTCGGCACAAAAAAGGCATCTCTGATGGGAGATCACCAGCCTTGCAGGTTCGAAAGGAGGACGAAGCCGTGGGTACCTGCTCCGTAGCACTGGGACGGGTGACTGGCAGGGGAGTGTGTCACTGCACATGGCTGCTCCACGTGCTCGTGAAACGTGTAACGTATTGCAAGTGGTACCTGCCCCGCAACATTAAAGGAGGCAGTAAGATGCTGAGCCCCATGGAGACGCCTCCTGTGACATTACACAGATGAAATGAGGACAGTTTCCCTTCCCTCATTCAGCAAGGGATCCTACGTCTGTTATTGACACGCTGCCATTCTCAGCGGCTAACTTCAAAATACAAGAGCATCATGAGTCAAGAAGATGCATTGACAAATATCGCACAGCATTAAAAAGAAAGTCTGGAGTTATAAAAGCAGAGGCCATAATTAGTCATTTTTCTATAGCTATTGCTCAAGTGATAGGAAGTGCTGTAAAGCCCGGATTGCTTATAAAAGCATTCCCCCAGACCAGGAGTGCATGCAATTCAGATCATGCCCATATGTCTGATCTTTGGTAAATCATTTAACTGGTTCTGTGCCTCAATTTTCCCCAGCTGCAATAGTGATCCAGCTCACACAGGCGCCGGGAGCGAGTTAATGACTTAAGTGACTGGTCCTGTACCAACCCTGGGCTGGGGATTAGCGACCTGTGAAGCTCTTTGAGATCTGTCAGCAGAACCTTATTTCAAAATCGGTTTTCCCTTTCAAGTCAGATCCCTCCGACACTCGCACTGTGCAGCCCCGACCTGCATCCAGCCCCGCAGCATCCCCAGGAGCAGGGGCTCACCGGGGCACAACACTTCACTGGGGCTTTCGTTTGTGAAATCCGCAGCCGAGCTCACCTCTGTGCGAGGAGCCGAGTACCAGCACCACCAGGCCAGCCCTTCTGGATTTGCTGAATTAGAGGCAGCAGGATTAATCTGGACTAAGCAACTCTCCCATGGGCAAAAAACCTCTCAGGAGCGCCTGGCAGCTAAAGGAAAGAGCAAAAAAAAACTTTAGGGGAACAAAGCGAAGCAACCAAGCCTCAATGACCGAGGGGTTTCAGGGAACAGACTAGGATTATTTTTTTTTTAGCTTCCCCAATGTAGCCACATCTACATTCTCTCCAGCTACTCCCCCTGCCAGGGCTGTGCCCAGGGCTTTAGCCCCTCTCCCGCCATCCCCAGCTCCCCGCGTGACACTAACCCACCTGGCAACTCATTTTCTCAAAAGCCCCCAATTTCTTGCATAAACAACTCCGCCAGCAGCACAGCACGGCCGGTCACCTTGCGTTCCCCCAGTTCAGCAGCGTCTTTGCCACGAGGCTCCCGACCAGAGGCCACCGGCACCAGTGGGTCCGGCTGCAGCTCCCGGCTTTTGGGAGCAGCCTTTCCCCAGCTCCCCCTCCATTCACCCATCTATCACACAACTTACAGAGCTCACACGGGGCCAATTAGGAAATAATAATAGCAGATAGCAATGATAGACATAAGACAAAAAGACCTTATGCTCCCCAGGAGTTTTCTGAGCCGTTGCTAAAAGCCTCCTGTCCCCTTCTTCTCCTTTCTTTGGCCAAATCAACACAAACACAGCCTTGCAGAAGGAAGAACAGCTTGTCACCTGCCCTTTATAGCAGCCTGGGGTGGGTGGGGGGCCCAGCTGAGCCCTGTCCCACTCATCAGGCAGGGCCGGGAGGGAGGGGGTCAGGCACCTGGGCACGGCAGCTAACCCTTTCCCCGTCAGCCCACGCGATGCGTCGGTCCATCACTGTAGGAACGAGCATCTCTGGGGCGTGTTTCTGCTGAGAAGCCGGTTCCCCACGGTCGGGAGCGGGCGCTGAGCCTGCCCAAGCCGCTGCCGTGGGGGCAAGCAGGGTGAGAGCTGGCTCACTGAAGGAATGGCGCCGTCCTGTCCCCGTGCCAAGGACGGGGGTCTCCATGGCTGAACCCAGGAGACCTCAGAAGGGGTGACCAGCGCAGTGACACCGATGTGACATTTCTATTCCCAGCTGCAAAGCGCCGCGTGGGGCTCAGGTCCGTGCATTGCCCAGCCGCTGCTCTGCTTGGGGACGGCGGCACCGAGTGCCTCCCACTCGCCTTGTGGCTATCTGGCACCTGATGAAACCTCGTCGTGACCCCCCCTCTCTGCCCCAGCGGTTCCTTTCTCTGCCCCGTAGCTGGGACGAACCCTCGCCACGAGGCTGCGCGAAGCAGCACGTGGTGTTTCCCGGCAGGGCCGGGCGCCTGCATGTCCCCGTCCGGGTCGGGAAGGGTCCCGCAGCCGGCGGCGGGCGCAGGGGGCGGCGTGCCGGGGCACTGGGATGTCGGCTGCGCGCCGTGCCCGCCCGCAACGCTCTCATGCTTCCTTCTCGTCTGCAGGCTGGCTCAGGTGCTCCGATCACCTGCTGCTTGCGGGAACAGGAAAGCAGCAACTGAAGATCGAGGGGGACTTTTGGTTTACTCAGATGACAAGAGACAATTTTGGTTCCCCAAAAGCCAAGGAAACAAAGCTGTCAGGCTTTAATGGTAGCTTGTCTCCCTCCTGCAGCATGTTTATGGGCAAACAAGCTGCAGATCAGACCAGGCAAACAGCAGCAGGTGAGGCCAAATAACAATAATTAATAATTAATGGCGAATGCGGCTATGTTTATTCTTGTTGTATTGAGGCAACGCTGTCTAATGGATGAAGCACTGTTACAGGACTCAAGAGACCGGCTCAGCTTCCAGCGCTGCCGCTAACCTCCGCGGGATGCCGGGCCACCCCCCCGTTCCCTTTCTCCCTTCGCATCCCCAGTGCACCGCTGCCGAGGGTGCCAGCTCTCCGTGGCACGTCTGGTCCCGAACTGTGCCTGCACGTGCCGAGTGTGACGGGGCTCCGGCCTTGGCGGAGGCCCAGAGGCAGAAGAGCAATGCCAACATTCATGTCCTGTGCCGTGCCCGCGTGGCTGGCTTGTGGCACGGCGCGGGGCCGACCTGCCTGCGCTGGGCATTGACCTCCGCAGCGGTACCTCCGGGTTACAGCGCTTCAGGGGGTTTGTTTCTGACAGTAGGGTCATTCCTAAAAATGACAGTACGTGTTGTAAAAGTGCCGTGATGTCTCCATGTCATCACCCCACTGCACACCGGCATCCATCCCTGCCTTCCCACCGCCCTGCCGCCCCCTCCCCGCACGCTGCGTCAGACCCATCCCATGCCCGGTTTTCCATAGGCTCCGGTGTTAACTCCTGCTGGCGCCAGCCGGGTTTGCCTCCTCCCCGGACGCCTTGTGTCACGGACATGCTGTGGTGAGACACGATTCCCCGCTCTCCTGCACGGCTCCCCAGCCCCTCGTGCGTATGCAGGTCCCCAGCCACGCATGCAGCTCAAATGCATGATTTCAGGCATGCACAAATGAACGAGTATATAAATTATGCAAAGCCCGTGGTGGACAGACAAGGCGTTTGATACTACAAGCAACACCAGCTCTCCAGGGGTGTCTGGTTTGGGGTGGCCCTTGCTGCAGCAGAACCCCCCATCCACGGGGTGCCGGGACCTGCCGCACGCCTGGCAGCACTGCACGGGTATTTGTAAAACACGCTCTGACTGTTTATTTTAAGGGTGTCCCCTAGAGACAAACGTAACCTGTTCTGGGACTGTGGAAGAAAGCTTTGAAGTTGCTGCTTCCTGGAAGTAGCTCCGGTTTCCTACGTGGCGCGGTGATGTTCTCACACAGGTTCTTCCCTGAACGTCCCTCCAGCAGCGACAGCCGTGGCTGACTCCAGCGGGGCACCAGCGCACGTTGCCCTTCTGTCCCCTGGCTTTGTCCAGGTTTCACGCTGAGAGGAAACCTAACGTACCTTAGCTCCTTTCCATTCATCTTTTAATCTTGAAACATTAGCCGTTTTTATGTAACATGTGCTACTTTTTTATTGCCACGCTAACAAGTTGTTGAGCTGTATTTACAATATGCTGATTGTAAGAGCCCCCTAATAGGTCCAGTCTATGTACCCTCCCCAATTAATTTTCAGGTTTTCTTTTTCATTCTGGGCATGTGTACTTCCTTTATTAAACCTGCTTCTTGCCCCAGTATTCGTTGCTGCGTTACTTGCAGGAACCATCAGAATGTGCATTGTGGAACAGCCATTACCGAGGAACCACAAAGAGTGCCAGGGCTGGAATGATCTGGAGCGATGGCATTTGCAGAACTCTTTGGATTCTTTCAAAACCTGTTGGTTTTTTCCCCAGAGTTAAATTGGTTGTTAATTTCAGAACATAAAAGCCAAAGAGATTTCGCACGGGTTTCAGCCATGGTTTTAACCTATAAAGCTTTATTGCGTCTAAGAAGGTTTTTTACTGGAATGACGTATGGGAAAACCGTGCCCACCTCACCCCGGGTGCGATGCCACGGGCCTGATGCGATGCTGCAGTCGCCATCGCCTGTCTAACCTCTGGTGTTAACTGGCTTCTGCCCATTAAGTAAAAGGAAGTCTGTGCTGGATTAATTGGGTTTGATTTTCTCAAGCTTCCTTTAAGCCAGGGATAAGGAAAGTTTAGGGCTGCGGCTTGTTGCGGGGCTGATCCCATAGCTGGAGTCAAAGAAACTCTTTCCACGGGTTCCTGCGGGCGCACACCGGGCAGACACGGCTCTCGGCCGCCCCGGCATCGCCCGGCGTTTCCGCAGGGTGTGGAGGTGGTGGCTGCCGGTCCTGCCCGGCGGGACGCGGCCGCGTGCCCAGAGCTGCCGCCCTGTCCCCACGCCGGGAGAGGAGCGGCAGCCAGCGCTTCGCCTGCCACCCGCCTCCGCGGAGCGGGCAGGGAGGGGAAGCCGGCCTCGGGTCCGGGCAGCGATGCCGTGGACAGCCCTCGGCCTGCCGGGAGACCAGCCCAAAACCTTGGGTTTAATTAACAGTCGAGCTGGGAGGCGTGGGAAAGCAGGCGAGAGCAGCGTCCAGGCTTCTTCCGTATTTTTTTTTTCTTTATTTAATTTAGTTTCATCACCTCACCTCTCTTCTTTCATTGAGGAAAATAAGGAACTAACAGATACCCCAGCCAGCCCTGCGGATGGCAGCGCGCGGGTGCTGGGGGGGAGAAAGCTGCAGGAGAGTCACCGAGCAGCGTCCCTGGCTCGGGTGTCTCTCAGCCACGGTCTCCTCTCTCCTTCCCTTGTCTCCCAGTGCCCATCCCCTCGAAGGCCAACGGCACCACCATTTCCACCCTGTCAATGAACAAAGATGGCCTGATCGGAGGGGTGACGAATCCCAACGAGGTCTTCTGCTCCGTGCCCGGCCGCCTCTCTCTTCTCAGCTCCACCTCCAAGTACAAGGTGACCGTCGGGGAGGTGCAGAGGAGGCTCTCGCCCCCCGAGTGTCTCAACGCCTCCCTCCTGGGGGGGGTCCTCCGCAGGTGAGCGGCTCCTCAGAGCCCCGGGACAGCCCCGGGATGCAGGGATGGGCCACGCGCGGGAATACAGGGGGTAACGCCAAAGCAAACTTTGTGTTCAGCACCAGCGCTTACCTCGCCGATTGACGGAGAGACGAGAAATTCCGGTGTGTGGCTATTGGGGAATAGCATTTTTGTTGCTTTTTCTTCTTCCCCTTCAAACCTAAAAAGCTTAAACTGGGATTAGTTATCGTTATTTTAACATTAATTACATAATAATTTTTCCCCCCTCTTTGTTTTCTCTTTTCAGAGCAAAATCAAAAAATGGGGGTCGGTGTTTAAGGGAAAGGTTAGAGAAAATCGGACTAAATCTACCCGCGGGAAGGCGTAAAGCTGCCAACGTCACCCTGCTGACATCCCTGGTGGAAGGTAAGAGTCACGCTCCGCTCCGGCGGAGGATGGGAGTGCCGAAACTTCCATACCCTTCATTTGCAGCTTTCCACAAACGAGAACACTTAAAACAAAGTATGCAGCGGTCGCCGCCAACCGAGACTGGAAATATCCCGGTGTAAGTCTCTGCGGTGATTCAAGCACGTCTGCCTCCCGAAACTCAGACATTTCTGTCAGGCCAGTCATAGCCCACGGGGAAGAGGCATCTGCAGCCGGAGCGGGGCTGCGAGCTCCCTTTCGACTGGGTCCAAGCGTGCCGGTCACGTCCGGGAACTAGTTCTCATAACGCTTAGTCAGGTTCACAGAAACCAAATACAGAAAAGCTGGAATAAAGCTGCCAAGAGTCTAGCGGACGTTCTGCAGCACCGGGCGCCCGCTTAGGACACAGCTCAGAACATCGACCTGTTCTGTCCAGGCTCCATCGCCCTGCTCGGGGCCGGGTCCTGTCTCCCGTAAGAAGGAGATGCCCCGTGTCCGAGCCCTGCTCTGCTCCCCTGGGACAGCGGGGGACCAGCGAGACATGGAGATGCCGCAGCTCCGTGGTGCTGCAGGCGGAGGTAAAGCTGGCGGCGGCGGCAGCAGCATCCCTCGGAGCGCGGCAGAAAGGGCTGGCTGCGGAGAACGTGCTGCGGGCAGCCTGCGACCTGCCCCGAGGTGCGAGGTGCCCCTGCTTGAAGCCACTTCTTTATTTGCTCCCCTCCCACTTTTTGCCCTATGGAAATGATGATGTGGCCACTGCGCCTTGGGAGAAAAGGACACGGGGTGCAAACAAACGCACTGACAGCTCCGGCTCCCTCCGAGCTTTGGAATCCATTGTGTTTGCGCCCAGCGTGTTGGAGGCAGCTGCCTGCAGTTTCTGAATAGAAAATCATCTCCATTGTTGCCGGCAAATTAAATGACCCGCTTCATTAGGCGGAGGTTGTTACTGAGGGCAGTTGGTTCGTGCTGAATGAAAGGCTGATTTCCATTAAAAGAAAAGAAGGAAAAGAATGAAAGAAAGAAAGGAAGGAAGGAAGAAATGTACATTTTGATTTCAGGTGGCTGCTGATGTTTTGGTTGCTGCTTACCAGCTCATAGTAAATAAGAGAGCGGTGCCACGGGTGCTTGATGGATATAATTTCCTCCTGCACATCAGTGTGATGGTACCGGGAGATGTTTCACCCAGAGGAAGGTGCTATTGCATTGTCATTACTCAACACGCAGAAGCTGGCTTGGGCCCCTGTGCCCCAGGCACCCTCTTTCGTGGACATTTGCTGCCTTGGTTTAATTTGTTCCCCCCGCCAGCCTTCGCAATGGCTGTTCATTTAAAAAAAAAAATACTGGGTGTTTTTTGAGGGCTAACGATAGACTTTTTCTTACACTGACCCACAGCGGTTCATGTGGATGGGGGAGAAGGGGGGCCGGGGAACCCAGGGAGCGCTGCGAGGGCTGCAGGTAGAAATGCAGGCTCCTTTGGGAGCCCTCAGGACCTGCACCCAGCGCTCGCGCTCTCCAGGGCACCTGCTGCGTGGGAGCAGCTCCGGCACGGCCCCGGGGGGAGCAGCATGGCCCTGGGGGAGCAGCGCGGCATGGTTCAACTGCAGAAACACCCCTGAGCCCTCAGACTGGGTGCGCTCAGACTGAACCCTCTGCCTGCCCCGGCCTCCTGCCCCGCCAGCGCGCTCTCTGCTCCCCAGGGCTCTGACAGCCCTTTCCGAGCCAGCCGCCTTGTCCCCTCCGCAGAAACCTCTCCAAAACAGCAGCCAAACTGCCTTTAGCACATTCAGCTGTGTGGCCACTCACACACACTTACGGTGGAAATAAACCCTGGCTCCAGCCTTGGCTCTCACCTCAGGTCACACAGCCCTTTTTTACCATCACAATAACTGTTTTTCAGCAGCTATTACTTTCCAATTGGTTTTTAACATGCAGACGACTGCAGTTCCGATTCTCTAGGTTTACCTTATTTGCTCCTTCTTTGGAGGAGGAAATAAAGTGGAAAGTGTTATCGTTATACGGGAAGTGCAGACACTTTCTCCATAACACGGCTCCACAGCCGGAGCTCCGGGAGCAGGGGAGCCTGTGCTGGGATCTGGGTTAATGCTATTAGGATGGATGGCCTAATACGTGCGAGCAGCAGGGGGGCAAGTCAAATTAGCTCTGCCTGCCCGACCGGGATTTCGGGTGTTGGGCATGATCAATTGCCATCAGCTCTGATTATTTCCACGGGGATGCCTGGAGATGGATCAATTCCATCAATGGGTGGGCATTTCCACAGGGTGATGGATACGCTGCCTGCGCGTCCCGCCCGAGGGCCCCCACTCACTGCGGGAAGATGTAACCCCCATCCTCCTGCCCCGTTCTCACATCCCCGTTTCATCTTGCGGTCACGGGGCTACGGTCGCTTTTTCACCCTCCAGCCCCCTCTTTAAATCTCTGGTCAACTGCGAGAGGCCAAGCAGGAAGTTTTGGAAGAGCTGGGGAGAGAAGGATGCAGCGAGGGAAGCGCCCGAGCGAGAAACCCCTCTGCCCTTCCCCCGTTTGGAGGAGCAGCCCAGAGTCACACCTCACCCTGCTCTAACTCCAGCACCGTCTTGATGCTTTTATAAACGCGAGCAAAGGAAGGAACCCGCTTCTCTTTAGCGTTGGCAAGGGGTCATTGAGACCCACGTGGATTAATTGTCTTACAGACGAGTACAAGAAACTCATAGTGGTGTCTCTGCACCAAGAGCCAAAGGTGGAGAGAGCTCTTGGGTGGTAATAGGCAAAGTGCTCCAGTCCCAGCAGAAATAAGGCACCTCAGTGAAATATTGTAAGGCTGAAGTTGCCCAGAAAGTGCTCCCCTTTGAGGCGGGGGCTGACACAGCTTGTCGATCTGTCGTAGGCGAAGCCGTTCACCTGGCTCGGGATTTTGGGTACGTGTGTGAAACGGAGTTCCCAGCCAAGGCGGCGGCAGAGTACCTGTGCCGACAGCACTCCGACCCCACGGAGCTCCACACCAGGAAAAACATGCTGCTGGCTACCAAGTGAGTAAAGACGGCAACGAGCCACCGCTGTGTTAGGTACCCGCAGCCCAGAAGGGCAGCGTTAGCCCCGAAAGCTTACTCTTCTGCGGGGAAGAGATGGCCTCATACGCTGCATGCAGGTCTGGAAGATGGTGAATAGTTAGCAGGGATTGATAGTTAACAGCCAGGTGAATAGTTAGCATGGATTGAAGGGTCGCTCTGACACGGGAGGGGAAACCTAACCCCAGGGAGCATTTTGGCACAGCCACATGTGCCCCTTCAAAGCATCAGTAGCTGCACCAGCTCCAACTCTGCACCCAGGGGCCCTCCCCAGGGCTGGAGCCAAAAACCCTCGGAGGGGAGGCAGCCGCTCGGGCAGGGAACGGGAAAAGAAACCCCAAGCACAACTTCCCGATGGCATCTACAGTAACACAAACCTCTCTCTTGCAGGCAAATTTGTAAAGAGTTTGCAGACTTGATAGCCCAGGATCGCTCGCCGCTGGGGAACAGCCGCCCCTCGCTCATCCTCGAGCCCGGCGTCCAGAGCTGTTTGACTCATTTCAGCTTGATAACGCACGGCTTCGGGGGCCCCGCCATCTGCGCAGCACTCACCGCCTTCCAGAACTACCTGGTGGAGTCCCTCAAGGGGCTGGATAAAATGTTCATGAACAGCACAGGGAACGGGCACACGGCTGGAGACTCCAAAGCCTCAGAAAAAGAAGTGAAGCATCGGAAATAAGGCGCCGTCTCCCTCCCTCTCCCCGGTCCTGACGGAGAGCACCGGGGAGGGGGGAGAGATGGTCCAGTGCACTGTTTTCTGAACTGCTACATTTGAACTTGGGATGAAACTCGTAAAGCAAACAAAGAAAAGACAAAAAAAAGAAGATTTAAAGAATTTAAGAAGAAAACAACTCTAATGGACGTAGTGAGATTGAAAACAAACAAACAAGCCAGGTTAATGGCTTTGGGGGTTGGCCTTTTTTT
>VYZM01001185.1:199933-222860 GCA_013398915.1 Dromas ardeola | reverse complement strand
TTTTTTTTTTTTTTTAAATCGTGGATGCAGGAAGCCAAATCATGTGCAATTTTATTTCGTTTTCTTTTTTAAAAACCCGTAGTGAAATCCCGACGTGCTCCAGGAATTTGTTCCAACTGAAAAACTGAGAGGAAAGAACAAAAGCCTCATGGAGGCGAGGAGGAGAGGCAGGAGCGGCGGAGGGCAGGGACCCGGATCGCTGGCTGGACCTGGATTTATCAGCTGGTTTTGAGGCTTCCCCACCTGCAGCCCCCTCCTACAGCCAGGCCATGAGAAAGAGCTGCTTTGGATTGAAAGCAGTTTCAGACTTCGTTTACAGTTTTCAAACTGAGACTCAGCGTGGATTTTCCCCGGGGCTGCGGAGCCCGGAGCCGTGGCATGAGAGGGGGAACAAACCACAACCCCCCAGTTCCCGGAGCCCCTCGAGGACCCCCTTCCCGACCGCTGCGGTCAGAGCGGGGGGAAAGCAGGCGAAGTTAAACCCAGGACTAATTAAAACTCCACAACCTACAGATAACAGCACACAAGTTTCTAAAATTAATAATAATTAATAAAGCACAAGGAGCAGAACTTGAACCAGGCCAAACTGAACTGTTCTAAATCTGTATATATTTATTTATGTGTAATTAAAATCTGAAAGTTTTAAAATGTCCAGTGCAAGTTATTTATATCAAATTGAGGTTTTGGTTTTTTTTCTTCCTTTTTTTTTTCTGGGTTTTGTTTTCTTTTTTTTTTTTTTGAACGATGAAAGTCTTTGGATTCTCTGCCATTAGAAATGGGAATGAAGTTTTGGATACACAAAACCGTAGCATGGACGAGATAGGCTGTGATGATAATGACTATAGAAGTTCCGCAGGATTTTGTACTTGCTGTTGTTTCTCTTAATGCTGCAATAGATGTACAAACACCCACACCACGATGTCATTCTCATTATCTTAATAAACCTCTTTTTATTTGAAGAAAGCACCTCCATCGTATTTGTGAACAAGGATCCTGCTATCCCTGGGGCTGTATCTTGAAATATTATCCAGATTTAAGAAACAATCTCCTCGAGTTCCATGGCTGACGTTTGACTGACCTGTGCAGTCACAAATAAAGCGTTTGGGACGCCAGGAGCTGGCGTTAATGCCCCGATCTCGGAAGCCATCGCAGCCGAGCTGGCCGGCGCCTGCGGTACCGCCAGGGATGAATAGTGAAATGATGCGTTTGCAGATGCTCCAGAACTACTCAGGGTAGTCAAATCCAAACCTGTCTGTGGGGCACTGCAGCAGGACCTCACGGTATCAAGGCAAGGAGTGATAAATTAGCAGATAAAATAACCCCACTAAACTATATGCAATGAAGCTCTCTAAATTAGCTGCTATGTTTGTGGCATTATTAAAGAGAGGACTCTGAAAACAGCCACCTCGTACTCACAGGATGCTGCAAATACAAAGAAAATGGTGGGAACTGTCAGAAAAAGATTAACAAACCAGAACACAGATTGTACTGCATGGCACTCGTGTTTGCACAGTGTTATACTGGACTTTTCTCAGGGTTGTACCCATCAATTTTCTCTGGAGGCTGCAGAATAGGCCGGTGATAATAGAGAAATAATCAAACAGTCCCAAAAAGGACCCCAGGCTTCCAGAGGGAATTCCCTTTTAGAAAAGTGTGAAAGAAAATATTTTACATACTAATATAAATTTGTGGGAATGGCTCAGGGTTAGAAACTTGCAGCTAAATACTCCCTTCAAAAGCTTAGGGATGCATTTAAATTGGGAATCGAATTGGAAACGTCCCTTGGTATCAGGTTTGTGAAAGCAGAGACCCAAATGACAGGCTCTGCAGGTCTGGGTTTGCTCTGGACCTTCCCAAAGGAAGAGCCAGGGAACAGAATGGAAATACTACAGACACATTAGAGGCTTGTTTACACTTCAAAGCTCGTTTGGATAATGCAGGGTGTAAGCCGAAAGCACTAAAACTGTTCCTATTTAAAATTATTCCAAAACAGGAGGCCCCTGTTCTGCATCAGCATAATCCATGTTTAAAATGGATTACGATAAAGGAGAGTAAGGTGCTTTTGTGCTGCAACACAGGTTTCCCTACATGGACCCTACATGGAGTTATTTAGGATAACTACCCTGAAATAATTCAATTTGTAGACATCCTCTGGTGCACAGTATCAGAGAAGAGCAAACTACACTCCGATACATGATGAAAGTCTCCGTATGCACACTGTAATATACAGGCGTGAAATATAATTTCATAATGTAATCATATTATGAAAACCTGACTTCATTTGGGCACTCTTTGAATACCAAGGAATTCTTAGACACAGCAGCGATGAGCAATACAAAGGATCAGGAGATGCCTACAGTAATTACATGCCACGTCCATCGGGTGGAAAAATACCTCCCTCCTCATTTTCCTCTTCGGGTAACTGCAAGGCTTTTGAATGTTTTATGAGGAACAGTCTGGTGCCTGAAAGACCAAGATGCCACCAATTACCTTTTAATTGGGAGGAAGTTTGATGATTTGGATTCACTTGTTGTTTCTACCCGAGATGCTCAAGACCGACGATGGACGTGTCATGTAGGATCAACTTTCTAAAACCTCTGAGACTTCCACATCCTAAAACTTTGTGCACCTTCATTTCTGCAGGCCCACAGAGATGCCTGAGAAGAGCACAACTTCCAGAGGTTGTCCCAGGCCAATTATTGTTCATCATGAGTTAGTACCGGAGTTCCCCTCCTGGCTCGCTGTCAAACATCCCCTGATGTCGTCTTTGTCTTTCCATCCTAAGAGGGGGGGGGAAGGCATTTTACACAATTCATGGCTCAACCCTGGTATAAATTCCCACACTGATTACAAATATCATCGTGGGAAAATACGTGGGATTGTGTCAAAGAGTAAAAATAGATTCAGACCCATGGTTTCTACGCTTGTTATAGAACACTCTGGAATTTCAATCCTAAAGGGGAATTGAAAAAAAAAATAAAAAAATCTTTTTTGAATTAATTTTGAATGAATGACAAGTCCAGGGAAACCACATGACAACCCTTGACAAGCGAGAAAGAAGAACATTAACAAAACCTCTTCATTCCCAACAGCCAGCTCTCCCGAGGGTAAAGTGAGGTTAACATTGACCTGTGACTCTCTACTGCATCTTTAACGTAAACAAGCAGAGGTTGCGTTGGCATTCTGCATGGCTTCGGATGGACTAAGTAATTACCTTTAAGCAGGCTACCTTAAAAGCAACAGGGTAATAATAGCTCTCCGTACTAAAACAACACAGTAACCAGACTTTGCTGACCTGTAGTTAATACATTCTTTCATATATGAGAGAGTTCATTAAATTCCAAACTTTACGTAGAGAACCCAAGGAGCCACACCATCAGTGAGCAAAGGAAGTTTTTCCTGTTAGCGCAACTGAATCAAAACACCAAAACCCAAAACGTTTTCAAATCAGGCAGTAAAACAAGTGTTATTTGCAAGGGTGACAAAATGCTCGTTTCAGAGACTATTGATTTGGCAGCCCAGACAGATAGCACAGAGTCATGTGCAGCATGCGACTGTAGCCTTAATTATCCTAACAGACTTCGGGAGAAACAGCCCAAGCCCAGTCATTACACGGGATCTGAACATGCTGAGCCAGAAGGTATCATTTTGGCCTTCCTGCCTGACCTCCTTTATATTGCAAAGAATTCCCACTGCGGCCACCTGAGCATCACTGCATTTTCATCAGGATACCATAAATAGCAATAATAATTTCAGACATGGAATATACACCCAAGCTTTGACCCCATAATCACAGACCTGCAACATCCCGGTAACCTCCAAGACAGACAGGCAGCAAAAACGATGCCAGTTCTGCGTGGCTCCTTCGTAGGGTTTTATCCTGACACCTCCAGATGCTTCTCATTTGATTCTTTGCAGCAGAGAAAAGGCTAAAATTATACCCTGAAATTCAGAAGTATTTCCCATAAAGACAGCTTCATTTCAGTAGCAAAGGTTACAGCCAAAGAAGATTTGTTAAATGGAGACAGCTCAGCTCTTTTTGGGGTGTGAAATGAGTTCAGAGAAAGATCAAGCTCTTGCTCCAAGTCAAGAAGTTCTGCCGCACATCAAGATGTGTCTGGATGCCACAGTCTTCTCACCTGCTGATGGGTCTGTCCGTGCAGAAGTGCCTTGGGTTCCCCTCAAGTTTTCCCACTGTACAGAGCCTTACATTGGCTAAAGAATCACCAAGAGGCAGCATTTTCTTGGTGTGACTGAATAACCTGCACTCAACAAAAAACCACCAAACCAACAACTGATAATCAGTCCACCATCCTCCTCTGTCCACACCCAAAGCTTCATGTGTTCTGTGTGGTTCTATTTATTTTCCTTGCAGAACAGATAAGCTTCAGCTAATTCTGCAATAGTAGCTTGGATTTATTTATTCTCAAGTGCATCCTATAAATTGTAAATCACATTTTTTCCATACACCACTCGAGGCCTTCCATAGTCAAACTTATTCTGCGTTACAGACCTGATCAAAATGCATCCGTGGAGGTTTTTACTCGAGTTTCAGAACGTTGGTGGCTGAAATACTGCATGCTTTTATTCTGGAGGTCATGAGAGCTTCATCGCACCTTGGAGACTTTACTTAGTTTCTGACGAGTAGGTGGAATTGCAAACAGAGGACTTACCTGTATTTCCTATGTGGATTTTAGCATCCAGGGACATTTCTTTTCCAACAGGTTTACTTCTCAGCATGCGGCAAATATTTTCAAAAAAGGAGCACTTCCTATGAAACATTTAATCCAATCCAACACAATCAGCATTCCCGACTATTTGTTCAGGAAGAGTATGTTTACGTTTTAATAGGACCTTGTTGTGCCATCAGACATCAACTCCCCTTTGTATCAGGCCCTGTGCAAAGAGATGTTACCCCAACATTCCTATTTCAGTAGACAAAATTACAAAGGAAATAGTTACCTGCATCTTACAGAAAACAGGTGCCACATACAGAGTTAAAGCAATTTGCAGAGGGAGACACAGGGATTTTGGGAAAGAGCTGGGATGCAAACCCAGATAATTCAAGTCTAGCACCGTTAACTACAAAAAAACCCCCAAAATTAGTTTCAACAGCCTGTTTCAAAGATATAGTCTATAAGTTTATTATTTTATTTCCAATGAGAAAAAGTTATCTTCTTTAAGAATCCCTGTCCTACTTTGCTGCCTCTTGGTTCATCGCAAGGACGCAGGCAGAAGAGCATTCAAAGGAGGAAGGCACCACACGGGGTGTTTGTGCTGCCGGTGCTGCTGAGGAGAGCAGTGGAAAGGCCAGTTTGCTCAGTTCGGACAATGAAAACAGCCTTTCTACACCCTCTTTGTAATGTGCTGCTGTTTTGACTCTTAAATGGACCCTGGCACCAGTGGGAATTGCTGCAGCCCAGGCCTCCCACTCCTGACCCATTTTCATTTCATTTCCTCTCCCCCAGCCCTGTCATATGTCAGGAGCATATTATACCTTTTAGAGTTTCCTGCTAATTTGGTCATCACAGGGAGCCTCCAGAAGAACGCGGTAATTACCACGCTACATCAGACGAGTCTTTTAGCACAGATAACTCTGACTCTGCCCCGTTCAGGAGCTCTTTGCAAAGAAGTCGGGGTTCGGCACAGCCACAGCCCGGCACGGGATGGGGACCCCATCACCACCTCGGGTGGCACGGCCACGCGTGCTCCAGGGAAAGAGGCAGGATTCAGGCAAAACAAGAAGCGTTCAGCTGTCCCCAGCAAAATGAGCAAGGCAAAACAGGTGGGAAACCTGTCCATCCTACGGAACACCTTCCATAACACTTGGAAGAAAGATGGAGAGTTTAGAGAATCTGCACTATAGGTCTTACCTGGTAAAGTCTGAAGATTTTGATGAAAAAAATAAAAAAATATAAATGAACATTCCTGTTTTAAAGTATTCTTAAAAAAAAAGTTGTCATAGTGTCTTTGAATCTGCTGAGCTAAGGAGTAATTCAGCCTAGTGCTGCGAGGAAAAATATCTCTGTTCAGTTCAGGGCAAAGATTTTTTTCTATTAACGCCATGTGTTAATAAGCTTTTTCACAGCTTTTGAACATAAAGAACCTTTTGGTTTAGCTCTCCACAAATTTTGGAGCCAAGACGGAAACCAAACCCAAAAACGTATGGCTTTACGGCTCTGAAAAACATCAGCAGAGGTTAACCTCAAATCTTTAACCACCTTGTGTAAACATGGGAGATGAAGGCAAGCTGACCCCTGGCAGTGTTCACACCACCAGCCTTCCTGATGCTTTACCAAAGCACGGGCAATAAACACTAAGGTAAAACACGGATACACAAACCCAGGAATATCAGATGTACCAGACTAACGTCTGACAGTTCGGACAGGTTTCGCGTGTGCTTCGAGTGAATACTGTAAGACAAATGAAGTTAGAAGACAGTTTTAATTGTTTTCTTCTTGAAGGTGCCCACTCAGCCCTACAGGATTTTAAGGATGATTAAAAAAATGAAAAGAGAAACAGGTTTGAACCTTTTCACTTTAAATGAGAGAAAATAAGAAATAAGTAAACCCTGGAGATCCTTTTATATCCTGTACTTGGCCTTGCCCGGTAACAGAAGTTTCAAAGATTCAAGAAACTGCTGTTCCAAAAAAGAAAACCACAAAATGATCTGACAGCTTAGGAAATGTCTTCTGAATTCCCAGATGTCAGACTCTGGTTATGTACTTTAAAGTTTCTGATTCCCATATACTCCCACTGCAGACATTTTAATTATACGGACAAGTGCATTTTCTGCTAAACCCAGGACCATAAAGATATCTTTCAGCCACGGCCTCAACATACTACATGTTTGTTGGGTAAAAGCAAATGAATGTGTTATAATGTCCCACATTCCAAAACAGCCATTTTGGACTTCTGATTTTCCTTCTTAAGCATTTTTTTTTTTTTTTTTTTTCCTGTGGGACCACGGAAAGTTCTTCGAAAATAGTATCATAAGGTGCTGGAGCTTTTCCTCCCCAGCATACTGCCGCCGATAAAATGCTGTGAGTATCCTCCCTTCAAGCACATAGCACTAAACTTCAAGAGCAGTTTTGCAAAGGAGAATGGTACTAGCTTAAAAAAAAAAATAAAGATGTACTTTATCTGTGCTTGTTAGTGCTCGGACTAAGTAGTAGAGGATGGACTCCAGCTTCTCTTCGGTTGTTTTGGCAAGTCCCAAGTTATTTTAGCCTTCACTTGTGAAAACATGGAAAAGTATCTGTTTCATGGGACAACTGTCCAGCACTTGTGAAAAATAAAGTGTGCATCTTCCAAGGGAAGAAACAATCTGGTACCTCCTCTCTGCCACTGCTGGAGAAGGCATCACCCCCTTCTCCGTGAGGCTGAGTCTGTGACCACCAGACGATCTGCACAGAGGTGAAGAGGCCAGACACGCTGGAAGGAGGCGGCGATGTGCGATGTGCACGCAAGATCACTGCCCTCTGCTGAAGGGAAGAGGCTTGCGAGACGCAGAGGTTTGCACCACAAACCACAGCTCTGGCAGCAAGGTTTGCATTTCAAAATGCAACATTTGCAAGAGGAGATGAAGCATCGCTTAAGCCCACAGTCATTAGGGTGTTTGTTGCTATAGCAGGACAGCCAATAATCCTAAAAATACTGACACAAAATACGATGGAGCCTGCTCTGTCTTCTGTAAATCAAAGGAGATGCACTATTTTTATGTTTGTGCATGAACACTAGGAATATTTGATGCCACCAAGGAAGCTGCTACTAAGCAAAAGGTACTTTGCCCAAATCAAAATGCACTTAGCCAAGTCATCATTTCAGACAATTAGATTATCAGGTTGGCCCCACCTTGTACGGTTGCCTTAGAGTTAATTTATAGATCCGAACTCATACTGCCTTTGCTGGCATTCAGATCTATCCACATTTTAGTTTCACCTCTCTATAGATTTGATCAGCAGAATTTAATTTTTCACAAATCTTGATAACCTTTAATGCTTTACTGTATTACACGGGGAAAAAGAAGATACGGGCAATTCTGAAACAGAGCCTTTTAAATATTCTTTCCCCTCTCACCATTCCTCAACAGCGAAGAGTTTTCTCTATTCCTTCCACAGCTGCCTTGAGTTAGACGACATGAATAAGCTTATTGGATAACTACCTAATTGCACATTAGCACAGAAACAAAACGCTTAAACTGTCACTTTACATTTTCAAGACAACTAACTTATTTTTAACATAGTCCTCAGCAAGTCAGGAGCGCACAGAGGCTCAAACCAACACAGTCAAGAACATGGAAAAAAGAGAAGTTGCATGCTTTAATTCCACCTTTTCCATTTTGCTTTTTAAAATCTGTTAAAACAACTTGTCCGTTTAGTTTGATCAGTGCTCGAATGAAAATTTCCTGCCCTTAATTACTGTTGATGGCAGACAGGTAACAACACATGGAAACTCTGTATAAGGTTAAACCTTTAGAGGAAAAATGGCTTGAAGGATAAACTTTTTACGCATAGGATAAGTTTACAGACACGGTATTTACAGTGCTTCACAGGTAGCAAAGTCAGAGGTTTTTCCCTCCTTAGACACCAAGCTATTTTATGCAAAAGGAATATTCTGTCCCTGCTCCAGATCAGAAAATGGAATCAACCGAATCCTAAACTCTATGAACGTAATCCATAATGTCAGCCCTGGCAAGGGTTAGTACTTCTTGTAGGAGCCTGCTGGCAAAACTAGAGACAAGAGCAAACACAGACACATCCTTGGGAGAGTTTAGCCTGATCCCTCCCCTCTGCTCTTACATCTTCACCCCGAAAAGTGACAGCTCCATTTTATTGCAGTTTCTGCCAGTGACTGTTTCATCACTGCACCATGAACAGAAGTCAGAGTGCTGAGAATACCCTATTGGATTGCTCCAAACACGCTTTGCTGCTGTATCTTGATTATTCTATTGCTGGGAAGTCTCTGCAGTGGCTCACTAATTCTACAAGCTCACCTGCGGAGAGCCCTCAGCTTCACACAGAGCAAGCAACCCCTGCCCAAGGCATTTCACCCACCCATGGCTGAAGCGTCTCCTGCCGTGTTTAACTCAACAGGGTCGTCGATTTGTTGGACTGGAGAGATCTTGGGGAAACGTGTCGGTGAATCAACCTGGGGCCCTCTCCCCCGCTGTAGTTCCACATAAAAGCTGAATGCAGCAGTAAGGGAGGTAGTTTTTAACCTTTCAGCCATTTCAGTTTCTAACTGCATTCTAATTTCTGTGCTCGGCTGTCACTTGCCACCCCACGCAGGGAGAATCCATCACTCCAGACGACTTCTAGCCATCACTTTCAGGATGGCAGAACTGTCTTGACCACATTACAAACTTGTGCTAAGCACAATTACGCCAGTAGGAGCAGGAGTACTGATGACCTCCTCTGTGCCAATCTTTCTAGTAGGCATGAGGGTCTACAATGCAGATTTTCTTCTGTAAAAAGGTATAATTAAACACCAAGAAAAAGACCCACAAGCACTGCACCTACATTCACATCCTTCTTTCAGCAAAACACTCCCAACGTAACATGGCCCAAGGCACAGAGGATCTGTTCCCTTGTAAACCAATCTCGGAGCAAACCCCGAGCCCTTGAGGAGACCAGCCGGAGCGGTGATCTGTTCCACAATGCTCAGGAAGAGACCAGACCATCTCTAAACAGGAAACCCAACACGAGAAAAAGTGCCTTGTTAACTCTTTAGGCCCTGAGGCTTTGGTACTAAAACATATGGTCAGAATTACCAGCCAAAGCAAAACAGCACAGCTCACTGTGGCTACAATGCCCTAGGAATACCCTACCTTGGTTTACGACATTAATTTTTTATAATACAAAGAACAAAAACCAAACTTATTAGTAAAAGCAGTACTTTCTTGCAGTGCTCAATTCTTTCAGAGATTTCTTACAGAAGAGAGGCCTATCATGATAAACCCAGATGCTTTTCAAATGGAAAGGTGAATTCTTTCCAAAAGGGATTCCTGGATTCTAGGCAAAATACGGTTTTCAAAAGCTTTAGGGATAAACTTGGAGCAAGTAAGAAGTTTTCTTCTCCTTAAGTAATGCAGATGGGAAACTGAAAACATTGACTTTTCAAACAGATTCCATATATTACTGTCAAAAATTAAACCTGAATGTTTCTGAATTTAGAAGATCAGCACTGCAGACCTTTAAAACAATCCGAAGTTATCCGGCAAGAGTATTACACCTTTCCTTAAAAAGTGTAAATTCCTGGAAAGTCCTCAAAAGAATCTACTTCATTAGAGGCTGGAGTCCAATCTCATTGCAGGCTGATTCTTTTGTTCTTCTGCTTCGCAATAAAGGTCTGTATTTATTCATTCCTGGAGGTTGCTGCTCCATTGGCTTCTGATGCAACCCCTTGTATCTTCCCCTCGATGGGGGATTCAGCCCCCGTCCCTGCCCTCAGGCAAAACATATGTTCCACTCCAACCCGAATCCAGCAAGGGTGTTTGCAAGGGAATAATTGTTTTATGTTTATTAATCACCTACATGCAAATAGGCGCCAATAAAAACTCCAGGCGGATTCTCTGCCAGACTCACATGATCTAATAGCACCACACCCCACTTTTGGGCTCTGGAATAACGAATACCTCCAATATTACAGGCATTACTACTTCGATATGCAGTGACAAAAGTATCACATCAGCTCAGCCACGCTGCAACGATGACTTCGAAAAGAGAGACAAGAAAGCTGCAAAAACATTCAATATCAGTGGTAAAATAAATTAAGAGATGCTGCATATTAAGCTAAACAAACACATTAATGCAAGATGAAGGGGTGAGATTTCAGCCGCAGAACTAGAACGCTCAGACTCTACCCATGTTAATGTGACCTGCCAAGAGAAAATAATCAGGCTGAGACTTCCTTTCTTACACAGTAAAAAAGTTTGAAAAGGTTTTTAAGAGAAAAAGTAAATTTTAACAAAATGTTTCAGAGTTATATGCCATTGGCCTTAAATAAATGCCATTGCAGCCATGGCTACAACAAAACCAGCTGATAATTAAACTCATTCTGGAAAAAATTAAGCTACAAAGCGTGATGGGACTTCAGTTAAAAAACAGATTTAAGTAAGGGCAGTCTTAAGAGGCAGGGTGAGTTAAGGCACTGGAGCTGCAAATTTCTTCTGTGACTTTAAGTGAGTCTCGGTCTCTAATCCAGTTCTCACATGGTCAGTAAGGTGGGACAACTTGGTCTTTGACTGACAAATTTTTGGGGAAGAGACCAACATTCTCAAACACGCTACCGCAGCAGGACCAGAAAAGCTTTGACAAATAAAGGCAGTCAGTTACTCTATCACTCACCTTTCCCAACCGAGAGCGGAGGCGTTACGCCATGCCACACAAATAACACAGACTGCACACAATCTTCTACACATCCAGCCTTCTATTGCCAAGATTCTTTTTCCAAGCTTATTCAAACGTAAAATAAGGATCCAAACAGAGCATTGTACATGGGTAACTAACTAATTCCAGGCAAATTCAAGTAGGGAAGCAGTCTCAATGACAGTTATTCTCCCAAGAATCACTTCTGGGCAGACCGTTAGTATCAGCCACATGGTAATTATCTGAGGCTATTCTGTGAATGGAGTTTTTATACAGAAGCATCATCTACAGCCTAGATATCAGGGATTATTCTCAGGAAAACAGAGCTCTAGCTAGCAGAGAATAATTCAAAGATTTATGAAGAGTCCTGCACTTTTATTTCCCTTTGAACTTCATGTTTTTCTAAGTATAGAGACACATCAATTAAGAAAAGTCCCACAACTGATACATGAGTTTGTATTTAAAACACTTAATGTAGTTATGAGCCTACTGTGCTAGCAGAATATTCTTTCCCAGT
This sequence comes from Dromas ardeola, assembly GCA_013398915.1. Classification (NCBI taxonomy): domain Eukaryota; kingdom Metazoa; phylum Chordata; class Aves; order Charadriiformes; family Dromadidae; genus Dromas; species Dromas ardeola. The sequence continues at coordinate 210,974 of VYZM01001185.1, read as the reverse complement.
AATAGAACCATGACCAGGTGAGTTAAAAATGACACTAGCATTTTAATATCCATTCCACTTGAAAATCTGTTCTTTCACCTTTCAATTCGATCAGACTGAAACAAAGTATAACACAAGCAAATTAGGTCTTTGAAAACTTGATTATTATTTTATAAGGCAAACAGTGGTAACATCTTTGGAAAAATAAAGTAGACGCTGTATGTTTAGCATGAAACACTTGCCCGGTGTTTGTTGAGCTTTAATTATGAGAGTGGATGACAGCATATTGTCAGCTAGAAAATATAGTACCAGTTTTCCCCACACATAAGAAAACTTACGGGGGAAGTAAAAATCTCAGAAGAGAAAAGAAAGATAAGTAACCTGAATGTGCACCCATTAACGGTAAATCACGTTTCACCTTCACTGTGGAATGATTTACTTAAATACTCTCAGGAAGGATCAGTGGAATAAAAAGATAAAACTGGCTACATAAATGTCAATCTTTATTTGATCTCCCAGTGCAGTACATGACTTGTGTGCTTCAAATGAATAGAAAAAACCAAAAGTGAACAAAAAAAGAAGACTGCTGAAGAAAGACCTCAGGGGTTAGGACATCGCTTTTGCAAGGGGGATATTATCCACTTCATGGATGCCATCTTTGTCAATGAACCGGGCATTGAAAGAAGTCAGATTTAGGATGAAGCGTTTCTGAAGCTGTTCAAAAGACAAAAAGACAAGAGAGATGAGATTCATTCAAAGCTTAGACAAAAGAGAAGAGCATGATTTAAGGGATATGCCGTTGCACATCAAAATTTCCATTCTGGTTCTAATGTCCTGAAATATCAGGAACTAGAGTGTTTTTTTCACTGCTCGGGAATCAATTAGTATGAGTTTGTTCTCTGTTTTAAGACTATCCGTGTTAGACAAGCCCAGGCTAGACATGCAAAATACCCAAGCCTGTTAACAAGCAAGACATTTAAGCAGGAAGAATTCTAGAGTGGTCTGCAACTTCAGGCACAAATGTTTTTATTGAAAAGATACTTCAAACAGAACCTCTTTAGAGCACTTCTTCCTCATATTTCCCCAGATGTTTCTTCCCAGTTACATTCAATTCAACCTCTTAGAGACAAGGATAAAGAATATTCTTCTATAAAAAAAGCCTTGGGGTCTGAAAGGTTATGTTTACGCTAAAATTGATCGTGAACTTTAAGGTCAAATTTTTACCTCAGGTATCAATTCACAAGCTGGAAGAGAAGTACACTTAGAAGTATATACTAGTTAAGTGCAATACAAGTGACAGAAGGATGCTTGCTTTCTGTTCAGAAGAATTATAAAAGGAAAGAGTCAAAGACTGCCTGTACCAATATTATGCTAAGCATGGAAGAAGCAGAAGTAAAGAAAAGCAATTAAACTTCAAGTTTACGTTCTGGAGGACATGAACCATGCTAAGACAATGCAAGTGCCCACAAATCCTTTTCCTCAGTAGCTATTTCACATCTGGTCAATGCGCATTTATTACCCCTTCTGGCAAAGGCAGCAAAAAAACGCGACAAGAGGAACAGGAAAATAGCAGTAAATGAATGCAAACAAACATTCCTTTCTCAAGATCATAAGGGCCTAAGTTTGGCAACTCACCTCCTCTAGACATTTTTTTAGGAGCTCCACAGCTTCCTCACGTGTGATACCTGAAAGAGAAAACATCCACAGATTGATTGAATTAGAGGCCATCTCTCTCAACAGAAACTTTTATTAAATTTAAACAACTTTTCAGCTGAGCACCAAAAACTCTCCTTCCCAGCTCACAGAAAACACTTTCCAGATGTACTGAGGACGTTCTGCACCGAAGCGCTCACGCTGCAACAAGCCATTGAGAATCGATTTGTTACACTGAATGGGAAGCATGACGGAATTCTGCCTCCCATGGCCAGGGACTGGGCTTTGGAGAAGTCCAGCCGTCTCTCTCTCCTCGAGTTTATTACAGTTTAAAATCAGCTCCATCTGTCCACAGCCGGCTGCAAGTCAGTGACAGTAGGCGGGGATTGGTTTTAGTGCTACGTTCCCTGCTGGGTATTAGTTTTAATAATGGGAAAGGCACGTGTGTGATGCCCCTGCTATTCTCACACATTAGGATAAAATCCAGCACTCCATAGGGATGGCAAGCCATGACAACGTATTGTAGCTCACTGTTTTTTCTCTTTTCACAAGGAATGGTGAACACAGAGCAGGATCATTTTCAAGGGACATGACTAGAAAACTAAGCGTTTCGGATCTCACAAAACTTGTTTCTAGAGTTTGTTCCAGACCTGCATCCTCTGTTCAGGCAGAATTCCCACTAGAATAAAATTGTCCATTTATAGCTACATTTCTTGCAGGAGACAGACGAAAGGATTACTAAACTAACATCTCTGCTATGAGATTAAACTCAGCTTTGCGCACAGCAATAAAGTAGCTTTGTAGCTAAAGCCAAAGATGTCAGATTAACAATATTCCAAGCTTTGTACATTTCCTCATCTGTAAAGTGGGGATGGGGCCATGTTTACTCCTTGGCAGTGCAAGAACTGGATTATGATTCTAAAATTAAAACTTTAGACGGGTACAGACATGTACAAGAATTATGCTCAAGAGCTACCACATGCATAAAACTGTAAACCAAACCAACCAATCTTCATCACCACCACTTCGGAGTACTGAAGATAATCTTGCTAGGAATATCTTTTCACTTGTATGTTTTTAATATATCACAGACAATGCCAATCCAAGATATGGAGCAATAGGATCTGGGACTGCCCTCTGAAGATTGATACTCTGGGAAAATGTACATGTCATAGTCAACAGGCAAGCAAGTAGAAGATAAAGTTATCAAAATGTTATTTATTAAAAACAGACTACTAGCAGCTAATGGTCCAGGAAAGTCTAGTCATGTTTTTGAATAAACCGAAACTTCCTTCACTTACAGTCTGTTATGGTTCAAACAGGAAAACACTCTAAGGATTTGACTAGTTTCACATTACCATTTCAGCAAAAACAGAAGGTAATCTTTAAAGCTACATTTATTCTAACAAAAAGTCACATTCAAATCTGTAGCATTGCAGCAACTGCGCTGGACCACATGAGTCAGCAAATGTCAATCTCTCAGTTTAAGCCTTTAATTTATTAATCGGTAACAGGAGAATTTTCTTCTCCATAGACTCCACTTACTTGGTTTGTAATAGCGGTCAAGGATGCTGAGGGTGAGGAATGCACCGTATCCATGTGCTGCAAAGGGAGCTTTAGCCAGAGCCGCAAGGTAATCCATGTAATAAAGGGCAGGACCTTCGTGGTCATCGTAGCCAGCCAGGAGCAGGTTCACATGGTAAGGGGTCTGCAGAGAGAAAGGATGTTTTCATTGAAACAGCCACACCCGGATCTTTGAATCTTAAATCCCCATGCCACCTACAGAACAGCAACATACTTGGTTTCACAATTCTTTGCCATAAATGCTACTAGCAACAACATCAACACTGTCTGCAAGAGATCATGCATCCCAATCTAAAAAAGATCAGGTCTCTTCATAATACGGAAAGCAAAAGCAAATAAAGCCATAAAACTCTGATTCTCCCGAGAATTAGTGTTTGGGCTTGTTTTTTTAAAAAAAGCTTTGATGGCACATTCAAACTTCAGAAAACTTTAATTGTGTTTTCACACCAGATTCTTTCATCTCAACATATTGTGGAACTTTACTGTCAAGATGTGAGCACAACGTGAACATTTTGCAGTTTATAAGCACCTCTTCGTTCATTTAGCATGCTCTTTTCTCAGTCACCCTACTGCTAACCATAGACCATTTTAGCATATGAAAGTTTACATACAGTGCAAACAGTTACATACAGTGTTATGCTGTCTTGTTAATTGATAGTTAAGATTTCTATTGCACATACCAAGTTTAATCTTTAATATTAGGCTAACTTGACCAAGTGAATGAAGAAGATCTAAGGAATCGGTTTGTTTCTATCCAAAACTAAGATACTGCAATATCTGCAGCTTTCTTCTTCGGTTGGAAACAGTTTTCTTAAACTAGAACTTTAGTCTGCTTTAGCTGCTGTCTCCTCCGATTCTTGCTTATGACTTCAGCAAGAACCTATCCAATAAGACTGAGAAATATCGACATCTTATCCAGAAAGACAATGCAACTGCATTAATGTAACCATGCCTTTTTATTGTGCTGTACTTGCAAGTTTAGCAATCCCTTAGCCGTTTCCTTCATGGTTTAGGCTTAGTGTGTTCCACCAAAATGAATAAGGCAGATGTCCCTATACATCATCTTCCAAGATGTGTGCTTTATAAGACCATGAAACATGAGTGCACTACATTATTTTTAAATGTAGGTTGAGAAGAAAATTCGGGAATTTTATATATATTTAAGACTGCTTTTATATCCTTCCAGTATTTCCACATTTATATAATGTTTCTTATTAATCATACTAACAAGTATACTAATCATACAATAATCATACTAACAATCTCTTAAAATGCTGGGAAGTCTAGATCAACAAAGCAAAAAAATGGGGAAAAAAATGATGATGCAACTAACAATAGATTAGAACAAGCAAACACAATTTCACCCTAAAGCCAAAACATTAACTTTATCACAGGAAAAACTTCATTTTGATAATAAGCACAGTGAATTTGCACTCAAACAAATATTATAGGATACTAGATTTTCACTTCCACCAAACAGTTAGAAAGAATAAATCAGGCTACAGTTATATATCAAACACTGTAAATTGTGTGATTTAATCTTCAAAGCATTCAAGAATATTTGGAACCAAGTTACCACGCAGCTGTATTCGTTTAATTAGTCTGTATTTCATCATTTATTTATTCTGAAACATCACACAAGTTGATATTTAAGAGCCATGACACAAGATCACTCAAATTATTGTGTGACTTTGAATTACCAACATTGGCATATGCGAGATAGTCAACCATAAATAAATGGTGTTACACAGACTGAAACAAATCTGTAAGCTGTGTTTCAGTTCTAAGTTCTCCTGCTAATGGTGTATTAGACATCATCTTAAAACTCAAACGTAAAAAAGTGTCCCCCACGCCTTCCGATTATTCAAGAGAGGTAAGATTTAAACATTAGAAGATATACATCGTCTATTTACTACTTTGTGATTACAAATGAAATTTGCAGACAGCACCTCTTAGTGCTGCCTCAGTGGGACTGACACCTCCATGCTGGGACTGGCATTCCTTGCACATCGCAATCCTCCTGTGCATTTCAACGGCAGCCTTGGCTTTTGTAACCAAATCCATGCCAACAGTTCTAAACTCTTTAGAAGCTTGGTGCAATTAAAGGGCTACCAAATGAGTGGATAACTAACACTCCAGGATAGATTATTATTTTTTTTCCCCCAAAACTTAACCTTGCTATTAGAGGCACTATTTCTCATCCCAAGTAGCTTTGCACTTTATGCTGTTTGATTTAAAATAACTACAGCAATTAAGACATGTGTGAAATTCTTCAGAATTTACAGCTGAAGAGAACAGTTGTGATAAATACACCAAACCAACAAGCTCAGCAGCGGGAGGCCGGGCGGTGACAAGCAGCGGTGTGACATCTGGCGGAAGCCACAGTCACAGCAAGGGGGGAAAGGTGGGCGTGAGGAAGCATCCTGCCAAGCGTGGACAAGGGGAGAGGAACTGACAGTCTTCCTTTGGACTCAGGCCAGACCCTGTCACCTATAATTAAACATAGCATCACAACAAGAAACTGAACTTCATCGGGTTTGGAGGGGCAGGGGGGTATTTTTCCTGTTCCCCACCACCAGGCAACCTCAGTAATATGTTAAATGTGCTAAACCCAGCCCTTGATCAGCAGGTGAACGTGCTGCAGTAGGTAACAGCGGAAGAGGAACTACAGCTCCACTCACCTATGTGAAAGCCCCTTGGCCCCAGAACTGTTTCTAGGTTTGCCACAATTGCAACACAGAAATGGAAATCAAGGAAGATTCTTCCCAGAACCTACTCTGAAGTATAAAACCCATGTTTTAAGACGAGAAATGTCATGAAAAAACACATTGACTATTCAGTAAAAAAGGAGAGCACAGTAATGAAATGGCCTTACATTACAAGCCCAGTGTCTTTACACTTGATACTTTCCACCAAAAGAACAACTTCAAGGCGCTGCCTTACAAGGACCATCCTCAAGACACCAGGAATTTGGCCCACATGAGCCACAAGGTTCATAAATTAAATCGAACTAGATAGCATAGGGAGAAACCCAGATGGTGATTAACAATGCAGAACAAGCTCTATTTTGGGCTGGGCCACAAAACCAGTATAATGCCTGAAAAACTACTGTTTCAGTGTTTGCCACTCCCCTTCACATACCTTCTAGCGCTCCGCAACTGCTTCACACAGTAAATGGCAATACAGCAACAAACTACCTTTCCCCCACCAAACCGTTTACTTCTAAACTATTTCCCTGCTCCTAACAGGAGATGGTGGCATGTTTTACCTTTTCATTTTTTATCATCCACATAATTAAATTAGTAGCCTCCAGGAATCCTAAATGCAATTTAAATAGATACAGAGAGCTAGTGTTAACCCTTCTGGTGTCCCACAAATTATGAGGAAAATGTAACAAAATTCACAGGAAAAAATTCTGATGGCAAGGTTTGTATCGTCAAGTTCCAAATCCCACAAACAAATCATTAAGTGCTATGCTTAAAGAAAAAGAGTTCTCCCTCCAGTACAGAGATCACTGTAGTGTGACAGTAGTGTCAGAGTGCGCCGCTTGCTCCAGGGCACTGCCATCTGCAACAGCACAACATTTTGTCTCCGGTAAATAAACACATCTGCCTTTGCCAGTGTCCTCCCCACTGTGCTGCCCATCTGGAGCAGGTGAGCTGGAAGACAGGCGTGGGCTCAGGAAGGAGGGGAGACATGGGGAAGATCAGGCCTCAGGGGACGTGGCACAGAGGAAGATGACAGTGCCACATCAATGCCACATCCTGCTGGCCAAGTTTACCAAAAAGCCTGTCAAATTACTCCTGTTAGTGGTACTTTAAATTGTATGGAAGAAATGGCTGCTTCTGCTTTACTGGGCAGGACATTCAGTGTCAGCCTCACCTACACCATCTGTGCAGGTCAGATGCCCTTGAGAGAAGCCACCAGCACCAGGCAGCTGACAGTCATCTGGGCCAGGCACCAAGCCGCACTGTTCCTTCACATCAACTGAAAAACTGCACAGAGTTCCACAAAACACACACACACCTTCCAAATCACATCTGAGCAAAAGCTAAAGCAAGCAGCATCACTGCCAACCATCATCTACCAACCGTGCTTAATCCATGTGTTTGGCTGAAGTCATTTAAACCACAAGAGCAGCATTTCACATATGAGACTGAGGCAGGACCCTGCACTGAGCTCTACTGACTCATTCTAACTTCAGCACCTTCAAAACTTGCTACCTTCAGCTGTCATCCATATCAGAAATGAAAACAGTGATCTTAGGTTGTTTCTGTGAATAAGTTCTTGAAGAAGAGTCTGGGCCTCACTCCACACGTGTATAATTCTCAACAATACAGCTCTAATGTTAATACTGGCCTTTATTTGCTTTTGTAAAACATCATTTCAGTCCTCCGCAGTATACTGTTAGAACGGCAACATAATTTACCTATTCCCGACAGTGTTGTTCATTTGCAACATCCTATTTCATTTTCTTTCAAATAGCATGTTGAGAAGAACGCTAATGAAATGCTTCCCAACCTTGGATCTTTAAAAGTCCGTTTGTCCCTTCATGACATCTTTTCATACTTTGAAAAAATTACCATGAGAAAAATCAGTAATTGCAGTTTAGTAACTTGAAAATACAGCTCCAACTTGGATTTGATATTTACTGAAAGCCTCATACTGCTGTTTACAAAAGGGACTTGTTTTGCTAAGTACATCAAACAGCTTTGCTCTATTAAATCATTTTCCAAGAAGATTAAACGGATTCAGTGCATTTGCATGAAAACTGACAACCTTATCTCGATGTTAAAGAGGCTTAATTCACTTAGCTGTCTGCAGTGTTTGCGACAAAATGTTTATTAGGCCCAAGGATGGAATTTTAAGCCTATAGTCGTAACAGTTATTGATAAGTGATGTGATAAGTTTTCTAAATAAGCAAATCAAGTTATATTTTAATAAAACATCCTTTCAGCAAAGTGAATTCATCACTAAAGACAGAAGCCGCCACCTTTTTCATCAGGCTCCATTACTTGAATGAATTACATGGAATTTTTCCCCTGTAAGCCTTTGCCAAAATCCTTCAGCTGTTACTCACTCGACTCCGAAGATAATCAGCTAGGTTTCGTCGTGTAAAGTTTGCAGCTGCAGTAGGAGACAATTCATAACCTGGAGAAGAAATGCGTGTATTTGATAACAGTGCAAATCCATATTCATGTTTCACTTCCTGACTTTCCAGTCCTATTTTGAAATAACAAGTTATTTTTTAATGACAAAGTGTCATTCGTCTAATTCCAGTTTATTCTAAAAGCTACAAGCATGAAAACGGCCCTCAAAATCCAGGTAGCTTATATCTGTACAGACCATTAGAATACATAGCTTCAAAAAATTACAATACTATGGGGACGTGGCCTGAATTTTTCAGTCCAGGGTATCAGGAAAACTGATAACAGTTGTCCTGCAATGGGCATATTAAAAGAAATATCGTACCGACAAACCTATTATATCATTTACATTACAAATAGAGTAGCTGAGCTTTTGATAAACCTCTAGGTTTATACTATGTAACCCAATCTCCACTTCTTCATCCTGCCTTAACCTTTGCATAAAACTAAAGATGCAGATATCCTTAAAGCTAGAGAAGCTTTGAGAACTTTCCACCAACATTCAAGCGTTAACGACACTTATTAACCCTGCTTCCAAACCCTCAGTGAGTACCTGTTCTCCTTCACTCACCATTTCTCATTTTGTAGAGCTGAACATTTTTCTGGATGTATTCTGCAAACTGTACAGTGTCTCCAGCCTCCCCAACACACAGGAGTAAGATCTTTTCACTCATCTTAAACATTTTATCATGGTCTAGGCAAAGAAAAATAACATTAAGAGCCATGGTCATGAGAAAGAATAAATTATTTTGCCAATGTCATAACACATCGTAATCTTTCAGAAGCAAGAAAGTAAGAGACTTGCATAACTACATTATGACCTGGAGCACCACCAAGAAAGTCTTCCTGAGCAAACCCTAACATTCAGGGTCTCGCAGTTGGTGGCAAAATACACAAGACTTGTTAAATGCATCACCAAGAGAAACAAAGCTGAAATGCACAAAGTGCTCTCTCCAGGAAGGGAGGCATTTCAGAAATACATGGTCTTTCTTACATAGAAACAGACTAAAACTTCACACAGAATATTGTGTTCTGACAAACTTCAGCATTATGCCTAGTGCTTCCTTGGTTCAGGAATAAGAATTTTACTCAGTGACCATTCTGCTTTATCTAAATATACAGCATCAGAAGCAAATCCTTCAGTATAAAGCTGAAACATCAACACATGGAACAAAAGCAATCTTAGGAAATCCAGGAACAAATTCCATGCCAAGTGATCCCCCTCTTCCTGATATCCAGGACTGTCTCAAAAATTTGCAATCTAGACAAGCGAGACTTTCAGAAACAGGTCTTTGCTTGTCATTATTTTTTGTAAAAAATCGAACCTTTAAGTATTGATTATAAATTATAAAACAGCCCACTGATATACGTGGAAATTAATGAACAGTAAGCTACACTTTTACTCATAATTGCAGTTTTAAAAACTTGCCTCTGTGTATTTGAGGGAATTCAAGTTGTCATGATGACAACACTGCAGACAATTCTGTGCTCAGTCTAAGGTTGCAGTCTCATCTAATCAGACCAGGCTGGCACTTAGACATCGGAGACAGAAAAACTCAAGAAGCTGTTGGTGTGAAAGGAAAGCCACTTCTCTATACTGAAGGCAGGTCTATGGAACAACACTAAGTCTCCACCTCTGAACTTTACTTTCAGTTTACTAAATGCTGCTGAACAATCTCTGCTGCAAGACAGGTATGAAGCGTCACAATCCCTTCATATATTTCAAGAGTTATTAAAGTACCTAAGAGCTCCCCAGAAGCTGTGTGTCTTGAAAGCTCAGGAAAGGCCACAGACACTGACCAGCCCTTGCAATCGACTTACAAACTAAAGCAAGTATTAGTAAATGATAATATTCTAAACAAACACCTGAAATTTCTTTCCCCCCAAGATGTTTTACCAAATAAGCCCAAAAGATAGTACAGTTTGTCTCACATGGTTTGTGCTATGAATTTCACTGATGCTTTTCCTTTCAGTATTCCCTTTTTTTTTCCCATTAATTACATTTGTCAGTGAATTAGACACAACCAAGCATTTAACATCACCCCCTGTTAGCCCTGTGCAGTTTTTAACACAACTATACTGCAGTACAGAGCAAGGTTTGGGTTAACAAGTCAAGGCTCACCTGAACAGGTAAGTTAACATGACAACCCAACACAGTGCAGTCATACTGGCTCAGGCTTTGAAACTCTGATCAACCGTCCCTTTGCGACCTAGGCTCACTCTGAGAGACAAAGATCAGCCCGCAGCTCCTACAACAAATCATAGAATCACAGAATGGTTTGGGTTGGAAGGGACCTTAAAAGTCACCCAGTTCCAACCCCCCTGCCCTGGGCAGGGACACCTCCCACCAGCCCAGGCTGCTCCAAGCCCCGTCCAACCTGGCCTTGAACCCCTCCAGGGATGGGGCAGCCACAGCTGCTCTGGGCAACCTGGGCCAGGGGCTCACCACCCTCACAGCAAAGAATTTCTTCTTCTAATCTAACTCTCCTCTCTTTCAGTTTAAAACCATTCTCCCTCATCCTATGGCTCCCCTCCCTGACCCAGAGTCCCTCCCCAGCTTTCCTGGAGCCCCTTTAGGGACTGGAAGGGGCTCCAAGGTCTCCCCAGAGCCTTCTCTTCTCGGCTGAACCCCCCCAGCTCTCTCAGCCTGTCCTCACAGCAGAGGGGCTCCAGCCCTC
>VYZM01001185.1:180917-199463 GCA_013398915.1 Dromas ardeola | reverse complement strand
CCGGGCCTGCCCCGCGGGAGGGCAGAGCTCACGGGGCCGCTCGCTCCGCGCGGGCCTCGCCTCTCACCGTGCTTCATCTGGACGATGCTGGAGGCCGCCACCGTGTCGGCGGCCACCAGGACGTAGTCGGGGCCCTGGATGCCGATGAGGTACTCCATGGCCGCCCGCGCGCCGCCGTCCCCTCAGGCCGCGCTGTGACACAGCGAAGCGCCGCCGCCGCCCCGCCCCGCCCGCTTGCGCGCAGGCGCCGGCGCGCAGCGATGACGTCAGCGATCGCGAGAGCCGCCGGGGTCGCGGTCACGTGAGGCGGCGGCACCGCGCGCTGCCCGCGGCGGCCTGGGGCGACGGCGGAGGCCGAGCCGGCGCTGCTCCCCCCGTTTTATAGTCCCCCTCCCTTCGCCGCTTACGGCACTGGCCCCAGCGAGCCGGGGGGCCGCCCCGGGAAGAGCCCGGGGATGGCGTGAGGCGCTGGGTGGGCTCTCGGCGTCCCGCCCGCTCCTCACGGAGCCCCGTCCCGCGGGGATCGGCCTGTCGCGGGGGTGAGCGGCCGGTGTGCTCCCGCAGCGCTCCGGCCTAGGCCGGCGCGGCCACTGAATCACGGAACGGTGGGGGTTGGAAGGGACCTCTGGAGATCATCTGTCCAACCCCCCTGCCAGAGCAGGGTCACCCAGAGCAGGTGGCACAGGAACGCGTCCAGGCGGGTTTGGGATGTCTCCAGAGACGGAGACTCCCCCACCTCTCCGGGCAGCCTGTGCCAGGGCTCTGCCCCCCTCACAGGGAAGAAGTTCCTCCTCGTGTTGAGAAGGAACTTCCCATGTTCCAGTTTGTGCCCGTTGCCTCTTGTCCTGTCGCTGGGCGCCACTGAGAAGAGCCTGGCCCCATCCTCCTGACACCCCCCCTTTCAGTATTTATAAGCATTGATGAGATCCCCCCTGAGTCGTCCTTTTTCCAGACTGAGGAGACCCAAATCCCTCAGCCTTTCTTCATCAGAGAGATGTGCCAGTCCCCTCAGCATCTTGGTAGCCCTTTGCTGTCCCCTCTCCAGCAGTTCCCTGTCCTTGATCGGGGGAGCCCAGAACTGGACACAGCACTCCAGTCACACGCTCTGTGGGGACAGCGGGGCACACGCACTCCAGTTCGTGGAGGTGTCCGGCAAAGCTGGGTTTCCTGTCAGGCAAAAGGCTTGAGGTTTTGATACGGGACAAAAATCCTGTGAGTTCTGGATCTTTGGCGCCATTCCCAGCAAAAACACACAGTGTTTGCTACTGAAGAGCACATCGCCAAGGCAGAGTCTCACTGCGGACAATGGCGTGGTGATAGTCACATGTCCTGCTTGTACCCCACACTCTGGAATAAAACCAAGCTCGCTTGGCAGGCTCGGCTAGAGCAAGTGGGGGGCTGCTTGCTGCCAGGGCCTGTGGAGCGCCGAGAGGAAAGAAAACACTAAACCCTGCCTGTACGGCAGCTCTTCCTTAGGCACAAATTCTTTTGGAAATACGTGACTGGCGCATAGCAGCCTCTGATCTATGTAGTCAAAGGGAACTGGACTGTGAAGACAGTGAAATCCTTCCAGGAGCGATGGAGTGATTTATTTGCTGCCCATCTTTCTGTGTCAGGAATAGCCAGCAGTGCCAGCTGCGTGTGGAGCCGAGCCCCGAGCTCCCTGCGGCGACAGCCTGCCGGTCCGCAGTCGGTGACGGCGAGTGCACGCTCAGGCCGGCCGGTCTGGAGTCCCCCCTGCCGCCCTGAACACCACCCCAAGCAGAACCCCGCACCGTCGAAGGGGCAAGCCCTAGCTTAACTCATCTATTGAGCCAATAAAGGAGCATTTTTTATCCATGCCAGCCACCAATGGAAAACAACCGAACCGCGGGTGTGCCTGTGGATTTTTCTATCAATTGGTGGCTTCAGAGCTCCTCCCTGAGCTCAGGTAGAGAGCTTGGGTGGTATCTCTGTTTCATCACCCAGCTGGACATGGGTTCTGACAGCTGTCCATCAGCACATGCTGTTCTCTGCTATTCCTTTCCTTCCCCCCCACTCTCAATCTACTTAAATTTCTCCAGGCAAAAAATGTCTTGTCTTAGGTGGCTGTGCAGCACCCAGAAGCTTCCAGGTGTGGCTGTAATGTAAATAATTAATAACAAGAGAAACAAAACAAATACTCTAATTGCTTGGACACTGTCTAACTGCAGGCGCCATCCTGACGAGCAGAGTAACTCCAGCTGGCACTTGGTTTATTGATTAGCCTCTGCCCCTGCCTGAGCCCCGTCTCATGCGCTCACTAAGTGTAGCTCCACAAAGACCCAGCCCCACGCTAATGAAAGGGGCCACCGAAGCATTAATCTCCTCCCGGGCAGTTGCCGTAAAGGAGGCAGCCCCGGGAAATAAAACTCTGGATGCTACAGCACATGGCAAGCGCCCAACTGCACCTATACCAAGAAAGTCACTGTGTAATTATGAGAACTGGGCATAACCTTTGTGTGGTTTAAAAAATACTAGACATGCCAAAAAGCAACACCAAATTGTCTTCAGGAAACAGTATAAATGAGCGCAAGCAGCAAATTCACCATTTTGACTGTTTTCCAATTGCCTGTAGCTACACTTGTTAAATTGAGTGCTGCGTGCATAAATCAAAACAGGATGTTTTCGTTTACCTAACAATGGCCGCGCTCTGTGCCAGTGCTTAAGTATTTTCTATGTGGATCCAATCTGAAGTTTGAACCACATTTTTCCCTATAGAACTCCATACGTCTCACACATGTACATACAGCCAGGCAGTCTAGCTTAGCAGTTATTTTTTGAGACCTTTTTAAGAGAAGGTTAACAAAAAATCAACAGCTACCATCCTCGTTGATTTTTATTGGGCCCTAGGGTACAATTAAATGTTAAGGTTGTTACTGAATTTTCTTGACAGATTGAATTTCCCTGTTTAGGAAGCACGCGTGCATCCAGTACACACCTACCCCTCTTCCTGGGGTGAAGGCACTTGTGACATTATTGTGTGGGTATAAGAAGGACAGCAGGACATCTCTGCCTGGCAGGAATCGGGGGAATATTTTCCATTAAAGGCTGCAGTATGTCTGAAAATTGAATGTGCCTTTGCCTATTGTATTTTCAAGATAAATATTGCGGTTACGTATATTTATCCTTGTGTGTGCTGCACAACCGTGGTGGGGGTAATTCCAAGAACAGAAGCTGTGAATAGCGCAGGGGTGCGAAGCGGCCGACGTAAAACTCTCGTATGTACTGAGATGTGTGATGCTGAGATCCTCTACCCAATATACGGGGATATCCAACAAATCTGTGGTCCTCAAGGTGTCTTTTCTCAGTAGATCCAGATAAGTTGTGGAGTTGAAGGATGCCCGTACAAAGCTGGAATGGGAGCACAGCGAGGGAGAGGCTGTGACAGAGGAGAGCTCACCCTCCCATCCTCCCATTACAGCTTCTAGCGCGTAAAATATACTTTAGCTGGAAATGTGGTGTCTTCTAAAAAAGGAAGGCTGATCCTTCAGGTAAGGAGCCCTGAAATTGGAAAAAAAAAAAAAAGGAAAAAAGAGATCACCTACACAGGAGGAAGCAGCTTGAACTTATTGTGTAACTTGCCATAACTCCCTGGGCTGCTCTACACCAACACATCGGTGTAAAGATCCAGGAAACTTGGCAAGGACAGACTGGTTGAGAGCGGGAAAAACGGGAGGGCTGAGAAGTAGATAGAAAAGCTTCCAGGATGAATAGCTGTCATGTTTTCTACACAGAGGCAGACAAGGAGTTAATCATGTAGGAAAACCAATAAAACAATAAAAGTTAGTAAAAAGAGTCCTCAGTGCAGCCCAGAGACAGCTCTGTGCTGAGGATACACCCACCAAGCCCTGTTACAGCCACGGGAGCTGCTCGGGCTGGCACCAGCCGTGGATCTGGCCTTGGCAGGATTTGCTCGTCTCCAGTGACGCAGGATAACCAACTCTTCCTCATTTAAGATTATATTTACAGAGGAAAACATCGCAGTCTCTTCACGAGGTGCCGATTGCTCCGGCAGAGAGCCCAGAGCTGAGCAGGGAATGCAGACAAGTCATTACATCAACAGTTGGAAAACGAGTGTCCGTGAAGACATAAGCTGGCTTTGCAAACTTTTCAGCATTTCTTCTTCTTCTTCCCTGTTATTTTTTACCCCTTCACACGTTGTCCGTGAGATATTGCAGTTGTTATCCTTACCTTTGCACAGCTTTTACCTGACCAGGCAGACATCAGCTGCCCGGTACTGTTGCGATGGTGTGTGGTTCCTGTGTTAATGCTTCGCAGACTCGCCGCGCTTCTGACATTTGTAAGCAGCAATGCACTTTACAGGGGCTCCTGCAGGGTCCATCCCAGGTCTCCGTGCACCTGGGGGCACAGGGACCGTGCAAATTCACACGCGGTACAGGTACAGCTCCGCTATAGACAGAGGATCTGCCATGCAGGGAAGTTGTGACACATTTATGGTCACTCAGCCAGGAACAAGCACTCTGCTGAACTCCTAGGCTGCTGGCTTATTGCCCAACGACTGGCATCCCTAACTCTTCCACCTCTTGTAACAGCAGAGCATTCTTTAGAGGGGACACAGTGCCCTGAATGTGGCAGAGGAAGGGGAAATCTCTGCACGTTCTACCTCTGTCTCCCATCCGGTGATTCCAAGTTCCTGTTCCCCTTCCAGAAGAGCGATGCTGGGCCCTCCTGGGCGCATTGCCGCTGCCTTGTGCCAAACCAAAGCTAGGCAGGGCTGGCCTGAAGTACTGGGGCTCGGCTTTCTGCTCCATCCCCGGCTCGTGAGGCAGCCCAGCAGGTGTGGGGCTGGGCTTTGAGGCATGACTGCGGTATGGGAGGTATTTTTCATTCTAGAGATTTTTTGACTAGCGTTTGCGCTGGCTTTTGCCCTTTGCTAGCATCTGTCTCAATATGGTATCAGTAAAGATGATGTTACAGTTATTGTCATGCCTAGACAAGGTTTCCTGCTAGGAGCTCGCTGCTCTCCAGAGAAGAAAAGGATCCTCGTGTTCCTGCTATTTCAGGTGCAGGAAATGAAGGCACAGAGAGGAGCAGTGATTTAGCGGAGATCACAGGGCAGGTTAGCAGACTGGATAGGAATAGAAGTGTCTTGATTCACTGAGCTCCTCTCTAGCTGCTGAAGCGTGCCATTTGGATCACACAACCCCGGCATGAACTCTGCAAGGCTTACATGGAGCTTTGCTCTTAATCTCTCCGTCTGGGCTCCACAGAGCTCCTCAAGCTGACTTTCTGTGGGCCTAAACATGGTATATTTAAACAGATTCTCCTCAGGGATGGGCAGGGACAAGCCTTGTATTGTTCCTCCTGTGCCCAGGCTGGTGGGCAGTCCCCAGTGCCAGCCTGTTTCTGGCTCTGTCCTCCCTTCAAGATGCCTCTGTGTCCCCAGGGAGGACAGCACTTGCTGAAGTTTTAGCTGGCAAAAGTTGCAGAGTTTTTCTTTCCCATGTTTGTTTTGCTCATCTCTCCTGTGAGCTGAGGTCAGCGTGGAGGGAGTGTGTTCTCCTTGGAAGACTCCATCCTAAAAGTCCTTATTCTTGACAAAATTGCCGGGAAATGCCAATGCCTGGCAGCGTCGGTCCCGTGGGCATCCCACAGCAGCCCCACTGCCGGCGGGGGGCGAGGGGCTGCTCTGCGTCCCTGCTCCCGGGTCCACTGCAGAGTGTTTACCCTCCACCTGTGATGGCAAGAACAGGGCACCCATTGGAGTGTGCAGGTGAAAATGGATTGTAACCTGCCGCCTGCCCCGTCAATAGAGCTGATTAGCGCTTCTCTGTATCTCTAGCAAGATTGATCTTGCAGGTGAGAACTTTTCAGAGACCAGCTGGGGCCCCGCTCCGTGGCGGGATGCTCCTGAGCAGTTCTGCAGCGGTCATCATCGTCTCCTTGCGGTGGGCAAGAGGAGATTCACCACGGGCAGCTGGGATGGCCAGGCACAGGGAGCGTTATTTCCCAGTTTTCCCATTTCTGGAGCCTCCCCAGCAGCGCAGAGCATCATGGCTGCATCCTGCTGTGTTGGCTTTTGGTTCCCTCTCCCAGGTTTGATTTGCCACTCAAAGCTTCCCGGGGAGGCGGGGAGGCAGCAGGCACCGCAGGGTGACCTTGCAAAAGCTCCGTGCTGCAAAGCCAGGTTGGGGGTCCCACCGCGGCGTCTCACTCTGGCGGGGGTGACCCAGCACTGTACAGCTCCGCAGGGGCCAGCAGGATGAGCTACTTCATAACCATTGCTAACTGTAAAATTAAACCATAAAAAGAAAAGCTGCTTCACGTCGTTGGATAGGTTTTTTCCCCCACTGAGGAGGCACAAATCAAGAAATCAGAGCGTTTAACAAAGCAAACAGAGATTTCTGCGGTGTTGTGGGAGATTTATAGACAGCAACATCTACTCAAAGCTCCCCCCCATCTCCTCTAGCTCCGTCCTTCTGTTTGAATTCCTGCTGGGCACTGAATTATTACTTTTCTTACTATTTCCTGTGCTTTAAAAGTGGGGAAAGCACAATCAAATTATCGTCATGCTCATTTGGTTAATTACCCATTTAGTTACTTATTCAGTTCATTAAAAAGGTGCTGGCCACTGTCAATTTTGAGGAAATTCAGAGCGGCAGGCAGTTAGGAGACAGGATATGGGACGAAATAGGCCATTACTCCGGCCCAGTGGATGGCAATTTATATCCCTTCTTTTCTGCTACGTCACTTCTGTGCACGGTTTATTCTGGATTTAAAAAAGAACCCCAACAAACAAATGAAGAAAGCGTTCTGCTGGAGATCACCATTGCTTGTTAGAATCCTTCTAGGTTTAATCCAAAGCTCTGCAGAAGACCAAACCACCTATTTTAGGACTCCTTTTTTTTTCAGCTGAGAAAAATGTGCTGCTCCACAGGTCATAAGATGCCTGTAATTATGACCCTGAATAGATAGAAATGTTGCTTCTTGAGACAAATTCTATCTGACAGTTTTTACAGTACGTTCGTTCAGAGCAAAATGCCCTGTCCCCTGTCACCCGGATTGAAATTATTAAGGAAGACAGACATTTCACTGACAACTCTAGCCTCAGGGGGGAAAATATTCCTTCTGTTCCCCTCTGAAGGTCAGAGCTCACATAATGCAAAACACTTAGAACACGCGCGTACACATGCTCACACACATGCGGAATAAAACTTTCTCCTCAGCCGAGCTCTGGATGGATTTTATGGCAAACAGGAACCCTCTTCGTATGCGTCTCAGAGAATTTTGGCCAAAAAAAAAGATGAGCCTTATGTTTCTTCAATTTTCTTATTGTCGTGTAAACAGCCGCCTCCTCCTCTGTGTGTAAGACTCATCAGTAGATGCTCCTGCGTGCTCACATGTTCGTGCTTCCCCTCACAAGACACGTACCCAGACATGGCACATCAGTCACTGGCAGTTCCTCTGCCAATCTGGAATCTGCGGGAAAGTCACACTTCCCTGGCATCTGTTCATTCTTTCAAAATATTTCCTGGCTTCTTTTCCTTGCCGATAAAAACCCATTTGCGACTCCTATGTCCCACTTATCACTTAAACTGCGTTGCCAGCTGTCATTTGGCCCGGTTTGTTGCACAGAAGTGTCCCCGCACCGGGGATGCGCAGGTCCTCTCCGCAGGAGCACCAGCTCCGCTCTCTTCAAGAGCCTTTTGGTGCTGAAGGAAGGGCAGAGCCTGGCCCTTCAGTGCAAGCGCAGCCCCGGCTCGACGTGTGAACACAGAGGTCCGCTGCCGCGGACGAGCTGTCATTCACCGCATCTTGCCCGTGGATCACTTAATCTAGGGCTGAAAATTGGGCTTGAGCCAAGGTGTCCGGAGGTGGGAAACCATCCTGCAACTCATTAACCTCTCCCCACCGCGCGAGGGGAAGCGGCATCTCCCTCTTCCCCCTCTGCCCAGCGATTCGGCGCTCGCCTTGTCCCCGCTGAGCAGGCGGCCACCCCTGGGCTGGTGTCATTTGCACCGAGTTTCCCTGGCTGGGCCCAGCTCCTGAGCACCGACCCCGCTATCGCAGTCTGTCTCGGAAACGCTTTCTAAACCGGGGTGTTAATGGGCAGCTGGTTTGCGTCCCAAGACAGAGCCCTTCTGAGGTGCTGGCCCACACTCATCTTCCAGAAAACGCTGTGTTAATGTCACCATCTGCCCGGGGAGCTGAGGGGACCCCGACTGCACAGACCAGCTTGTCTCTTTGGCTGGCCAAGTGACGCTGGCATCAGTGACAGAGCTGGAAACAGAGCTGGGAAGCCTTTGTTTCACGTTTACTCACAGAAAAAGGGTGGAAGTCCTGAGTCCTGCTCTGTACTGCCCACTCTGACTGTCCCATCCCACCGCTCCACACAGCCCAGCTGGGATCTCATCTCCCCATCTCCATCCATCACCTCCAACAGCCTCGCAGGAGCTCTCTGGGCCACCAGCGCCCACCCGTCCCCTCTCCCAGCGGGTGTGCTGATTTCTGGGCTCGCTTTCTGTCACCCATGGCGGTGCAGAGACGCCGGGGTGCGGGCAGGACACTAGCGCTCCCTCAGGGCTCAGGGTGCCGGTAGATCCCCGGAGATGCCAGGCAGGAGCTGCAGAGGGGACCGAGAGGTGCAGGAAGGTCTCCCCGTGTGAAGCGGAGGGGACTGAGAGGCGCTGGAAGGTCTCCCCGTGTAAAGCAGGGCTGAGGGCGGGTAGCAGGGAGCACCCCCAGAGCGAAGGAGGGAAGAGGAGTGCTCCATCACCCGCTGTCCGGCCCCAGCCCCTCTCCCCGACTGCTCTTCCCGCAGGGACACCAGCTTCTGCTCAGCATCCTCCCTCAGATCCACAAGAAGCTTAAAACTTTTCTTTCTTCTTTCTCTCACTCCCTCTTTTTCTAAGTTTAATTCTGAACAGCCGGCTGCGTTCAGCCTGACTGGTTTGTTATGGCTTATAATTTGTGTTAGGATTAATTAACTAATTACCGACAAATGTCCGTTGGCAAGATTCTGCTTCTGCTTGTCAACTTGAAGTATTTAATTATTTTAATCATTTACTTTCATCTTCAGAATTTATGCTCTTCCAAGAGCGTTTCTAGGCATCTTTTAATTATTATTCTGATTTTTTTTCAGAGGCGTGGTGAGCTGGGGGGAGCGAGGTGGGGGATGGTATAATTTCTCATTAACTATTTCAGTGAATGACTTCCTCGGAAACTCGCCCTTGGATTTCAAACCCTGGGACAGTCTGAAATGAAGGTTGTGTGGGGATGCATGGAGAGGGCCAGGCTGGGCTTTCGCTTCCCAGCCAGAGTCCTCCCTTTCCCAAAGGATTTCAGGGATCCCGACTGGGTGATGCTGCTGTACCTTTTCCTGGTCTAGGGGCTCGAGCGGGCGTTGATGTACACAGATGCTTCCCTTGCCAGGAATAACCCCCTGATCCCAGGGGAGGGCTCAGGACCCCTGTTGGGCACAGAAGAGTCTCTGCAGGATTGAAGTCCAGGTTGGCTCTCAACAGTTGTGCCAGCAAGTGAATAAAACAAAAGATCATGGGAAAACAGACATTTCTACAGATTTTTCAGCTTTAAAAGATCATGAATGGCATAAAACCCACAAACTGAATTCTGCTTTGAGCAATCCCACAGGTTTGACCAGGGAAGGCAGGAGCATAAGGATGGATTTGGGCTGCGGGCTTGCATGGGAATTCCGGCCCCTGGACATGCTGCCAGCGGTGGGGCGGGACGGCAGCGGGTATTGGGGAGAGTGGAAAATTCAGCCAAGAACATCTTGCTTTTACAGGAAATTCCGCAGGGCTGACACAGTCAGGACCCCGCCTGAGAGCACCCTGAGTGAAGCGCTGATTTGTTCAGTAAAACAACGGACACCCTTAAGGTATAACAAGTATATTGCATAAATGCAATGTATGCATTTAATTCTTCTCACCCAAACACACTGGCCCTTGCTGTTCCTTGCTGGTTTTGATCTCAAGGCAGGGCAGCGTGCCGCGGTAATGCGATGGTTTTTGGTTTGCACACTCCGCACCCAGGCTGTAGTCACGCAAAGTACCAGTACCCCAAACACGGGGTGTGCTCGGGAAGTGTCCCTCCACAGCCTTCACGCTCGTACCGAGCTGCAATTTAACCCCAGCAGCGAGAACCCAACTCCGCACAGTCCGCATCCCGCACCCCGGAGCCCACCCGTGGGCACCCGCGGCCACCGGGCACCCGGGTCCTCGTCAGACCGAGCTGGTTGGGAGGGGGCCGGGAGGTGAAATGGCACCTCAGCACCTCCCCGTGCCCAGGCAGACGCCGGGCACCCGGCCCCACAGCCCAAGCTGAGCAGTCAAGGCATCTAATCTCTGTTTTTCTTTCGCACATCGGAGCTGCAGCACTTCTACGGGATTAAAACATGAGAAAAGAAAGCGTGATAAGCTGAGAAAAGACAGTGAAACTCGTGAGTCTTTCGCTGATACTTTCCAGCAGACTTCCAGGCTTTTTTTTCTTCCCAAATGCTTTATGCTGCCAACAAACCAAATTCTGAGGTGCTTGCAAAAATCTTCCTTTGCTGGCTGGCTGCCGGCTGGGCAGAGCCCCCCGACTCAGAGGGGGCACACGTACCCTGCTGACTTCAGGAGGAGTCTCTCTAGTAAAGACTAATGAAGGATTCAGCCCCAAGAATATTTCTTTCCTGAAACAAATGAATCCCTTGGACCAGAGCACTGATGAGACCGTGCTATTTAAAAGGTTTCTTGAGGGTACGTAATTATATTGAAAATAATTAGGGGCAAGGCAGCAGTATTATTACTGCTTATCATATCACTCGAAACTTAATCCAGATTGATCTATGGGAAGACATCAGGAATGCAGAAGATGGACCTTTTTTAAGCAAGATGAGTCCATCGCATCGCCAGTTTCCTGGGCTGACATGGGAGGCAAGAGGCCAGTTTCCCCTTAGGAGTCGCCCGTTGAAGCCGGTAGGTTTGTACAAGAAGTGAATGGGAGGGACCAGGAGGGCTGGAGCCCGGTCCCGGAGTCTCTGGAGCCTGAGGTTCGGTGCCGATCGTTTGGTCCTTTCGACAAACGTATGTCCCAGGACTTGTCAGCCTTTAAGGCGACATCCCGGCCCCGTGCCCTGAGACACGGCAGCCCCAGGCTGAGAGCTGCGAGGTGAGCGCAGGCTCCCAGGGAAGAAGCGTTGCCCCGGTGGGCGCTCCTGGAGAGATCTAAATGAGACAAGAAAGATTGTCTTAATGAGCTTCAGAATCCTGTTAATTAGAGGCATTAAAAATTGCTCTAGTGACCGGACCAAGTCGTGGCTGCACGTGAAGGCAGAGGTGCGGGCGGGTCAGGGATGGATAACCCCCAGGTCTTGTTTGAGGCAGAAGCTGTCAAATGTCGCAGTGTTAAAATGCAGCGGACCTCCACGGCTCCGCTGGAAGCTGAGGACCCCCACAGCGGGGCTTGGCATGGCAGGAGGAGAAGAGGACTTTTGGGATGGGCTAAGAGCTGCCCTGGGACCACGAGAGAGAGACGACGTGACCAAAGCCCCAGGAGAGCAGGGCTGGAGGGGCTGGCAGAGCCTGCAGATAGGGAAACTGAGGCACAGGGGAGTACAGGGGACAGAAGAAGGCAGCGCAGGGCTGGGAACAGCCTCCGCATCCCCCAGCTCCTGGGCCGGGCTCCGGGTACCCCATCGCCCTGAGGTCAGCCCTGCGGGGGGCACGGGGGCTTGTGGGGATGCAGGGGCTGCTCCGCTCGCTCCTGGCAGAAGGGGAACAGTGCCGGGGTCAGCGGGGGGCAGGAGCCGGGCTGGCTCTGAGGGGACGCGGGGGTCCTTGTGGGAAGGAGAGCCTCGTCCTGTTGAAGGCTGACAGAATGAACTTCAGTTTATGCCCCTGGCAGTTTTTTACAGCTCAGCTATTCCATTTAGGGTTTGGGAGCCAGTGGAAGGAAGCTCGGATCGCTTCACTGACCAGCCATAACATCTAGCCAGTACATTAACTGCCCTGCTGCCCTGATCTGATGTGGTTTTACAGACAATAGCTACTGGCTATTTAGGCAATGTATAAATTAACATATTCTGCACAAACTAGGAGCATATTTAAATTAAAGGAGAGTGCCCTTTTTTTGTCAATCATTCAACATCCACGTTTTTACATTCCTCTAAAAAGACAATTTCAGCCTTCTTAATCCTACCTCAAATTGTTCGTCTTCGTGGGGGGAAAACGTTGTGTGATAGCTGAAGTGTTTCTTTGCCCCCCCCTTCCCCTGCCTCTCTCCTTTAATTAAAACAATCCCAATCTGCTCTCCTGGAATTTCTTTCCCAGTTCGGCTCAGTAACTTGTGACCTCCGAGTCAGAGCACCTTCATTTCTGGCCAGGCTTGAGGCCGCCTGGCACGCAGGGGTCAGAGATGCGGAGATAAAGAAGTCACCTCGCGAACGAGCCACCAGAATCTGGGTCGGGGCGGACGAATCGTGCCCTGTGCAGGGGAGGTTTCCAGGGCTGCTGCAGCAGCAAACGCTATTTGTCTGCCACTAGTCCCATATTGATGCCTGACCCCGCGGTAAAGCAAGAAATGGGCGCTGGAGATGTATCGAACTGATGGGCTGGACAAAATGGTGCTCAAAGTGGGGAAAAAAGTGACCCAAGTGGTATTTTGCAAACCAGCAGCAGCCTGAGTTCACTCATCTCGCAGGTGCCATTTCTAATAATTTTAAGAACTACATGACGCTGGTGCAAGAGCCAGAGAGGATTTTCCCATTTTGCATTTCCGAGAATCTCAGGGTTTCTTGGAGCTCTGCGGCTCTCGCAGCGAATTGCGATAGCTCAGCATATTATCAAAGGGCTTTTCTCCTGACAGCAGCTGCCGGCGGTGCAGCACCTTTCCCTGCGCGGTGATCTGATCCATCAACAGTGACATGTCTGACAGCTTTCAGCAGGACAATACTACTTGAATATCTGAGCTCTCAGTTATTTTTCTGTCTACAGAAAACACAAGTTAAAGAGAAAAATGCAAAATAAGCCATGTCCCAAAACCTTCCTAACTGACACATCCCAGCTTTTGCCCGGCTCCCATGCCACAAGGCTGATAGAAGGTAAAATATATTGCAAAGAAATGCCCGTTTGGCAAAATTTGCCCTCTCTCCGCCTGTCAGCCAGACGCCAACACCTCGCCTCTCCCGACGAACCAGGGCCAACGTGTGTGTTTAAGACCAAAACCAGCATCGACTGGGGTCTGTCAGTCTCTCTGCTGGAATAACGCGCTGGGGACGCGGCAGGGTTTGTCGTGGGGGGACGGTAATGGACACACGCTCGACTGAGCTTGCAGCCATTTCACTAACCGCCCCGAGGCTGGAATTCTTTTTTTTTAATTATTGTTTAGAAAATAAACATTTTATTTGTTAAGAAACTGTATTTAAGGTGCTGAAATGGAGCTTTCTTTAGCACTGAGGGGCCTTTCCCATGGACCTCTTCAGCCAGGCAGCTCCGGTGGGATTTGGAGGACCCGGCTTGGTCCGAGCCCGGAGCGTGGGGCAGCCCCAGCCTGTCCCCCCGTGGTGCCAGGAGGAAGAGGAGGGAGGAGAGCGGTTCTGGCAGGGCAGCACGGATCCTGCTCAGACCCCACATGGCTTTGTGGGGTGCCTGGGCAGCAGCGAGACCCACGGTCCGACAGCATCGCGGTGCCATGTGGGACCTGGCTGCTCACAACGTGCCTGAGAGGCGCGAAGGCTGCGGCGCGCGGGAGGCTCCACATCGGGAACAACACGCCGAGGGAAAACCACCCCGACTGCCCTCAAAATGGAGCTGCCTCCTCCCTGCTCCCCTCCCCTCCTCCTCCCACCTGCCTTTCATTTTTCCTCATGCATGGAAGGTATTAATTACCCAACTTGCTTTAATGGCTTGCAGGAAGTGCCCTGCGGCCATCCCGGTGCGGAGCGAGCTTTGCGCTGTGCGGCTCCACGCTGTGCGCGGCCCCTGGGCTGCCGGCCGAGGAGGAGGAGGAGGAGGAGGAGGAGAAGTGAGGCACAAGGTGTTTCCTGTGGCTCTGTGGAAGGGACCCCATTTTTCTGAGCTCTCTGAGCAGTTCTCTTTTATCTCTGGTGTCCAGCTAAAGCAGCTCCTGTGCCCTGGGGGTGGCCGTGCGGGGTTTGTTAACCTCTGGGATGTGCAAACGTGACCTCTCACCTCCCCGTAATAAGCTCGGCCACATGCTCCTGCTCGCTAACTTATTATTTGCTGCCACTGAGCTGTGCCTAACCTTGCTGAGCTGTGCCTAACCTTGCTAACCTGCTGGGGAGAGCAGAGGGAGCAGGGCCAGGGAACTCATCCCACCTGCATCCCCCGGGAAGGGCTCATCCAGCAGCTCGATGCAGTGCTGGGATCCTGCATGCCCTGGGAAGGGCTCATCCAGCAGCTCGATGCAGTGCTGGGATCCTGCATCCCCCGGGAAGGGCTCATCCAGCAGCTTGATGCGGTGCTGGGATTCTGCATCCCCCAGGAAGGGCTCATCCAGCAGCTGGATGCAGTGCTGGGATCAGCCAGTGCTGCTTCAGCAAGGTGGGGCTGGGACACCCCCTTCCTGCCCCCAGCTCTGCGCTTTGGCTCTCCGAGGAGGAGTTGGGGCACCAGGCTTGTCTCTGGTGCAGAGGATGGTCACCAGCATCTCTCCTCACGCTCCACACACGGCTCGCGGGGGCTGCAGGGGCCTCCTGCAAAATTGTGTTTGTACCAGCAATTCTAATAAAGGATTTGGAAAGCAGACAGGTGGAGCAGCGGGACACAGGGGACTTTTATCCTCAGCAACGTCTGCCTCAGCGCTGAAACCTGGGATGCAACTCCCTGGGGGGCTCCTGGGCTTAAATTTGGGCTGTCCCCTGCTCCCAGCCACCACTTTCTTTGCACCAGCCTAAAACGGAAGGCAGCGTGCTCGTCGGATTGATCTGCAAACCGACCGATACAGGGCAGCTCCAGCCTGTCTGGGCAGTTTGCTTGGGGCCCGAGCTGGGTCTCAGCCTCAGCCCTGGCATCACCCACTCAGTGCTGGGATCCTCTGGGAAGGAAGGTGACAACCCCCTCCACCTCTCCTGGCGATGGCCATTAATTCACTGACCATTTCATGGCCACGGATGAGCCCTGAGGTTAGAGCCCTGGCTCTTCCCTGCCCTTTCCCTGCGCTGCTGGCTTCATCCCTTCTCCCGGCACCGGGAAAACCCATCACGGTGCCCTGCGATGCCGATCGCCTGGTGCCCACCGGCACGGGACCTGCCGAGGCAGCAGGGCTGGGAACGGGGAGCGCGGGAACGGAGCAGCGACGCACGGGAGCAGAAGGGCATTAATCACCTCGCCGTGATTAGGGGCTCACTGAGCACAGGCTGCCTCGGGGCCTTTCTGCTCCCGTACCTCCGAGTGCCCCAGTTTGCCGTGCTCAGACAGACGCCGGCCAGCCGTGCGCATGAGCCCTGGGTCCGGGCAGCGCCGGCTGCTTTGCATTCCCCTGGTTGGCTCGAGCTCCTTCCCACCCCCTGCCAATCGCCACGGGATGATGGGTCACTGCGGTAGAAATGGCTGTTTCTTAATTGCTTTTAGTGCTCTGCTGCCCAGGAGACCAGTAAAAGCAGAGCCTGCCTCCCACCTCGCTCCAGCTCCTGGCTGGAAGTCACCTTCCCAGGGATGAAGCTTTAGCCCAGCCCTGGGGACCGCAGCCTTCGTCCGTCCCTCCTGGAGGACCAAGGGGGTGGCAAGGACAGGGTGGCTGAGGGTGAACCCCCAGGAAGGGCCATCGGAGGACGGCCCCGGGAAGCGGAGCTCCTGAGGGAGATGGGCAGAAAGCGGGGACGAGGGGGCATGATGCAGCAGCAAGGGAGAGGGCGGCCGGGGCCACGTTGTGCTGAGGAAGAGCACCCACCTCAGAAAGTCAGAAGATGCAAAGAGGCTTTTTTCCCATCTCGAAATACACAAATTTATTCACTCAGAGCCATCCCTTTATGGCATGGAGATGGATGTGTACGCGCAGGTTATTTTAACTTCACGGCTCTCCCATCCGTACATAAAACAGCCCAGGGAGCCGAAGTTGATTCATCTGTTTGCCACAGAAGATGGATCAGTTAGCAAATTATTTTATTGACCCGCAGCTCTGCTCAAGGTCATTTGTTTCAGTGGACAAGGCAGCATGCCTGGCATGGCAAACAGGGCTGAGGAGGGACCTCCATATGTGATAGGCATGTCCAAGCCCTTGGGAAACTGGCCTCGCTGGGAAACCGTCGGCGTCACGCTGGACCCCTCGCAGCCCGGCTGTGCTCGCCGGATAAGCTCGGCATTTGGGCTTTAATGCTGCAGCTTTCTCAGCTGTCTCGAGGCTTTTATCCCTGGCTGCTGCCGGGAAAGAAAATCCCCCCTTCACCAAAATGTGGTTTGAAATCTTCTTGCTTTGTTTCGAAAGGACAATGAAAATAATTTCTGATGAGGAAGGGAGGAAATAGTATTAAGTAGCTCAGTCCTCATCCAAACTTAACCCGGGTCCGTAGCCTGTAGGGATGAGATGTGCACAGAAAGCCACGCTGCAGAGAAGCCGGGCCCTTCCCAGAGCTGTGGATCTGCACCTAAAATCAGGCAGGGAGAAAAATGCAGACTTCCGTATCGCCTGGGGGTGCCTGAGGGGTTTCTCTGCAGGGAGGGGGTTTTGTGGGCATCCCCGCTGCCCCACATCCTTGTGAGGTCCCACCAATGTGCAGAGATGCCCGGCTGTCCCGGCACATCTCCCCCTTGGCTCCCGTATCCCCCGTGTCTACCGGAGCGCTCTGCTGCTCCGGAGCATCTCTGCTTGTTGCTGCCCTCTCTGAGCCTCCCGTTGAGCCAGGGCCTCGCTAACCTTCATTGACTTCGCCTAAACATTTATTAATTGATCGCTGCAGGGTTACCACAGGCTTCTGCTGGCGTTCGGGGGAGATGGGATGTCCATGGCGTATCCTCGCATGAACTCCCCCCGTACCTCTGTCTACACGTGTGCGGTTCTGCCTCTGCTGCTCTTGCTGCTGAAGCGGCTTTTAACCAAAGACATATGAGGCCCATTAACACGGCTTTGCTGGTTTGCAGAGTCCGATCTTAGGGAGAACTGCCTGATTTCAGTTCATAGCTAAAAACCTCAAGCCGAGATAGAACCAAGTGCAGAAGCAGAGACCGGGGAGCTGGTGCCAACCTGGGGGCGCACACGGTCGCATCAAGCTCAGGATGAATGCGGATGAGGTGGAATCTGCAATGGGCACAGAACAGATTAATTATAGCAGAGCCACAGATGTTTCCTTTGGCCTAATGTGATGCTGAGCCCTCCCTAAGGTTGGTCTCGTCCCACTCTCTGCCCGGGCAGAGGGTAAGGGAGCTGGGAGGAACGGCCGGGCTCCGGGCTCCAGGCTCCATGCGGCTGCAAGAAAGGGATGCTGATGAGAAGCACTTGGGCAGAACCTCCGCCCCTCGCCTCTGCCTCCAGAAATGGATCTAAAATAAAAGCTGGGTTTTCTCCATCTGTAGCCCCACCCCGGCCTTCACACTTTTTTTCAACTTTACAAATGTGCCAGATTAAAAAAAAAAAGAAAGAAAAAACAAAAAGGGAAAGTAGCACATCCCTTTGTGCAAGGCTTTCTTAAAATCCCTGTTAAGTTCCTGTACATGCTGACAGTTTTACAATTTACATGACAGCTGGCTTGCTTGGAGGAGATCGCTGTTAATTAAAATAACACAAAGGGAAAGAAGCGAAATCGTGTCAGCGGATAATTAATTCGGAGCAGGGCACCAGGCTGCGCGCCGATCCCGCTAACAAAACTCTGCAGGAATTCACAGCTTTACGGGGCCCAGCCCCGCCGAGCTCCCGGAGACGCGCTCACTGCTCCGCACCGGGCTGTCCCCTTCCCGCAGGACACACGTTCCCGCACCGGTCCCGCCGTGCCCTGTGTGCGAGGAGCTGCATCCCACGGAGAGCCAGGATTTGGACACGCGCTTTCCTGAGGTGTCCGGGTCCGAGCCCAGCTCTCTGCCCAGCTCTCTCCCAGAGCGATGCTTCCTGCTCCTGCCCGTTTGCCCTGAGCCCCCGGCCATCCCTTATCACACAGAATCACAGAACGGTGGGGGTTGGAAGGGACCTCTGGAGATCATCTGTCCAACCCCCTGCCAGAGCAGGGTCACCCAGAGCAGGTGGCACAGGAACGCGTCCAGGCGGGTTTGGGATGTCTCCAGAGACGGAGACTCCACCACCTCTCTGGGCAGCCTGGGCCAGGGCTCTGCCACCCTCACAGGAAAGAAGTTCCTCCTCGTGTTGAGATGGAATTTCCCATGTTCCAGTTTGTACCCGTTACCTCTTGTCCTGTCACTGGGCGCCACTGAAAAGAGCCTGGCCCCATCCTCCTGACACCCATCCTTTAAGTATTTATAAGCATTGATGAGGTCTCCCCTCGGTTGTCTTTTTTCCAGACTGAAGAGACCCAAATCCCTCAGCCTTTCTTCATCAGAGAGATGTTCCAGTCCCCTCAGCATCTTGGTAGCCCTTTGCTGTCCCCTCTCCAGCAGT
>VYZM01001185.1:156774-177189 GCA_013398915.1 Dromas ardeola | reverse complement strand
GTTTGAAATAGCCAGCCCGGGTCGGTGGTTTTCCGTGCTGTCCGGAGCCGCCCCGGACACCGCCGGCACCCGCGCGAGCCCCACAGAGCCCCCCAGGGTGTCCCCGTCCCCCACCGCCCTGCGCAGGGGCTGGGCTCCCTCCGCTCCGTCTCTTGGTCCTGCCTCGGGAAGATGCACGGGGAAGCCTGGGGGAGCTTCAGCTCTGGAGTTTCTTTGTAGTTTACCAAAAGAGAGACTTTTTTCCCCAGCAGCTCTGGGCAGCTCCTTTTTCGTTCTCCTTTGTAACCATTTCCCGTGCATAAACTTACTCTAAACAGTGCCACGTCCAAGCAGTTGGCCACGAGTTTTATCCAATGTTTCTTTTTCAAATGCCTAGAGGGAACTATTTTAATAAAATTGTATTTAATACAATTGTATTAAATACAACACGCAATGTGTCCCAAGCCAGCAGCTTGCCTCTGCTCCTTCATCCAGCCAGGGAAAAAGAAAAAAAACACCCAAGAGTATCCCATAGAAAAGTCATAGTCAGCTGCACAGGAGGGGGAGCTGCTTTAAGGGTGGCCAGCGCAGACCCCGCTCACCCTCGCCCATCTTTGCACGAGGACCAGCACCGCATTTCTTCTTGTTTCCACATCGCTCCCGAACTCCGTGGCTCCGTGGGAATAGGGCCAGGAGTACTCCAAAATCCGAAAAAAAAGGCAAACCCAGCGTGTCCTTGGTGTTCCTGTCCCTCCTGGCGGGGGGCTGGGACTTCGGGGTCCCCCCAAGCCTGTCCCCCCTCACGGCCAGCGCCTGCTCCGGCGCTGTGTCGAGCGCTGCGCGCGGCTGCCGCAATTAGGGCTATCTGGGTTTCTTCGTAGCTGCAGGACAACATTTTTGAAGGCAGGACTTTGATCTTATTTCCTAAGAGTTTCTCTTTCCCTTCCTTTTCATGTGTGTTTTCCCTGGGTTTTGTCTCATTACGCAGGTGAAGGCTGATGTTCCCCAAGGCGGCCGTGCCGGAGCCACGGTTCCCGACTCACCCCCCGCGACCCGGGGGCAGGGGGACGGGGCATTGGGGCATAGTTCCGTCTGAGAGCAAGTTTGTCCGTGGGCTTCTCCTGGGCAGAGGCTGCCAATTACGCAGCTCTGTCAGATCGGGTTCTTGTCAAGGAAAACGCCGCGCTGGGGTCCTTCTTCCCCCCTTTTTTTGGTCTGTGGTTGCTTTTTTCTTGGTGTTTTTAATGATTTTTGCAAAGGAGCCCTAATGATGGAGAGGAGGGCGCTCACGGGTCCCCCTGTGCTGCTCTGGCTCCCAGGGGCATCGCTGCCCCTGGGGACCCCCCCGAGCACCTGTCACCCCCCTGGGCAGGCGATGGGGACAGGGACAGCCCTGCATCCCGGGGGATGCGCCACCAAAGACCACAGCCTCTTGGGACATGCTGTCAGCTCAGCTTGGAGTATCAAAGTCAGCCCAGATAAATAAATAAGTAAATCTTGTCCCCTGCACATTAGCATTTCTTCTTAAAACAGGCCCAGCCTTCTCGTAGCCGTAATCCTCCCCAACGCCAATCTCCGATTAAAACTCCGGTGTTGAGTGAGTCGTAATCCTTGCCACCTCAGGGCCATTTTATTATTATTATTTTTTTTTTATCCATTAAAACCTGTTTTCTCTAAATGAAATAAAATAGGGGCAGAGATAACAAAACTCATTGTTTTTTCATATATATATAAAAGAAAGAAACATTTTGCATTCAAAAAAAAAAAGTTAATAAATGGCCGAGCCCCAACAGATGGGGGTGTGTGCGGAATTTGCATTTTTCAGATTAACATGCACGAGCGAAGATAGAAAACGCGCTTGCCCCGGGGAAATAATTTGAGAAATCTTTGCATATTTTATTTAAAAGCATGCCGCGTTAGGCAGGGTAATAATGCAGAGCGATGGTGATTAGGTTAGGCCTGGAGGGATCGCAGCCCGGGACCCTCCCTCCTCTCTTGCTCCGGCTCATCCTCCCTCCAAGCCCCCCTCAAAGCCTTGGGGTCGCACCCCAAAACCCCAGCTCTGGTGGGGCGTTAGTGCATCGCTGGATTTAGCCCTGTGGATTTGGGGCCGTGTGGTCCATGCAGCTCCGAGCGCCGACAGCGAGGCACAGGATGCTCCAGCCCCACGCACGCCAGTAACCCAAGGAAATCCTCCCTCCGCATTCCGCCATCCTACAGGTGAGGTAAATCCCCTGGGATTTACAGCATCCCGCAGGGGCGGTCGGGGTCCCAGCGCCCCGATCCCGCAGGGAAATCCTGGCCGCGGAGGTCAGGTCTGGCAGCACCGAGGTCCCGCTTCCCAAAGCGGGCTCAGCATTTGTACCTTCGTCTCCCGTTTGAAGTCAGGCAGTAAATCAAGGCTCATCCCTTAAAGCGCGTCTCGGCCTGGGACCGCTGTACGTGGAATATGCTTTAAAAATGCATGGCCTTTGTTGTGGGGATTGGGGCAGCTTGGAAGAAATTGGGTGA
The DNA here is from genome assembly GCA_013398915.1 of Dromas ardeola. Taxonomy (NCBI): domain Eukaryota; kingdom Metazoa; phylum Chordata; class Aves; order Charadriiformes; family Dromadidae; genus Dromas; species Dromas ardeola. The sequence continues at coordinate 174,699 of VYZM01001185.1, read as the reverse complement.
TCTCTCATAAACTGCTTCCACTGGAGTGAACCAGCCTGCTCTTCACCGTCGTAGATCTTCAAAGCCCTGGGTCTGAAAGCATTTGACAAAAGGGATTTTGTCTCCTGTCCCACTGCGAGGGAAGGGGAAAGGGAAGGGAACTGCATGTAGGAAGCCCGGAGCTGGGTGCCAGCAGCCCCCCAAAGCCCCCAGGAGCCAATTCCCCCCTGGGGCTGCAGCGATGGGCAGCATTTGCCCCACTCCGGGGTTTCCCCCCCGGCACAGCCCCAGCACCGGCTTGTAGGGGCCGCGCTGCTCTGGTCCTTGGGGTTTCAGACCATGCTTTGGGATCCTTCCCGCTAATTAATACCTCGCTCCAGCAAAAGCCCGGGCAGATGGAGGTGCCCCTCCAGGAGTCCACCCCTCGGCAGAGCAGGAGCTGAGCCTCCGGAGCGCGGCTGATCCTGCAGCTCCCATTAACACCAGTGGTGTGAGGTTGGGCTAAAACCTGCGGTGCAGAAGCCTGAAGATGAAAGTCCCCACAGCTGTGCGGTTTAACAGGGTGATAATTGGGCAGCGGGAGGGGAAGGAGCATAAACAGGAGGCACAGCAGGGGCTGGGGCATTTACACTGAGCTGGAGGCTTCTTCTTGGGGGGGGGACACAGCTTGGCAGCTGCCCCTATAATCTTTTAGGGGTGTCTGCAAGGTGGGCTGCTCCCCTCTGCTCTTGCTGGATGGGGAGCAGGGTAATGGTGAAGCTCCTGTGGGGCATCTTTTTCAGAGGGGGCTTGTCCCGTTCCTGATGGTGGAAAGGTGAATGGAGGGAGAAGCCCGGAGGTCTCTCCTGCTCCCAGATGAGCAAAGCTTTGCGTTCCCGTCCGGCTGACACATGCCAAGCCTGCGGGCCCCCCCCCCAAGTCAGGGATGCTGGGCTGGGGGCTGCACGCTGCCAGCCTTGCTGCTGGATGCAGCCGGAGCCCAGCAAAGGGAGCACTGGGAGGAGCTCCGCAGTCCCACCTAAAAAGGATAAAAGCACCAAAACCAGGGCTACGAGGCTGCATTAGTCTTGAAAAATCTTAATCTCTTCTTTAGCGTGGGTCTCTTCATTCTGGCAGTTAAAGCTTAAGGTCTCATTTGTCAGTTTTTTGCAGGTGATGAGATCTTGCAGTCATTTAAGAAATTCTTCAGCTGGGGGCTGCAGGGAAGACAGCCCTGTGCAATACAAAAAATAAATAGCTTAGAGCAGCCAAACCATCCTGCCCTTCCCGCTCAGCCATATCAGGGGGATTCCTGGTGCTCCTGGAGCCATCCCCGTCCCCTCGCTGCCCACCAGTGGCTTCGGCAGCCTCCGGACCCGGCTTGAAACATGGCAAAAAAACCTCTTCCCTGGCAAAACCGGGCCCTTGGAAAGCTCCTGCCACTTCCCTGGCTTTGAAATCTGACCCAGAGCCTGGCTCTCTCCCTGTCTGCTCCCATTATTAATAAACTTTGAAGGGCTCCCTTCTGTCCTTAATGAGATTAGTGTTATTTTCATGCATTGCTGCAGGGCAAAGGACTGAAAAAGTGGCTGATCTGTAAACTAAAGGGTGCTAATCTATAGAGGGTGGGTCCCCCATTCTCATGGCCTCGGGGGCTGGGTGAGAGTAATCAATTAAAAGAGGGGATTAGAGGTGCCGTGGTCACCTACTTTATTGAGGTCACCCCGACACCCTCCCTAATGCAGGCGGCCGTGGGCACCCTGCGCTGGGTCCAGCCCGGTCATTGAGGCTCTTAGAATTAAAAAAAAAGCCTTAATCACCAGCCCCTGTTTACACTCTGGACCCAAAGGAGCAGGAGGGGAAAATCTGTTGTTAATATATTAATGGGCACAATTTGCTTAGCGGGTCTGCCTGAGCTTTGTAAATTAATGCTAATTTAAAGCACAACCTCACTGTCTTTTTTTTTTTTTCCCCAACTTTATTCAAGCCCTTTCATTTTGCCATGAACTTGGGAAGGGAAAAAAATAAACGATTTAGCCAAATAGGGTATTGCTTTCGCTTTTGGTTCCGTAGAGGTTGTTTTAAACATGGATTATTTTAGGGAAGGTGAGGGTGGCCTGGCTCAGACTGTGTCGAAACATGGTTCCAGTAGCCACAACTGTGCGTAGAGGAAATTTTCACTCTGGGCTTTTTTCTCACCAGAAATACCCTGGGCAGCTTTGTGTGGGGGTTGAGTCGCTGCCCACGGTCTCCGCTACCTGCCCGTTAAAAACAAGCCACACTGCTCAGACACCGGCGACCACGGCCCCCAGGATCCCTGTCCTTCCCTTTGGATGGTGAATCTGCCCGAAAATGGCCCAAAGCCCTGACCTGCCCCTAGTCCATCTTTGGGGAGAGGGGGAGCAGTTTACGTGCTGTGGGACTCAGGCGCTGACAGTAATTAAATGCCTTTTTACAATGAGCAGGAGCTTTGGAGCATCCCGGGCCGCAGCTGGAGACGGCAGCACAGCTGAGCCCTGGGGAGCGGGATGCAGCACACCCCTCACCCCTCCTCTAATGTCCTTCCCCCGGGATGTCCCAGCCACCCTGGGACACCTGGGGCGTCTGTCGGGCGCGAGCCTAGCGGTGGTTTCCATCGTGGACATGCCGTGCCCCGACCGCGGCCGGTTGACAGCGGGTGCAGGGTGCAGGGCTTGGGCAGCGGTACCAATTAGGGGTGTCACACTCGTCACCCGCAGACACGGCTCGGTGGCGTTGTGCTAACGTTCATCTGCCCTGAGCGCCAGCGAGGAGCCGGTGGGACGTGTCGCTGCCACCGTAACGCATCCCCAGACACCCTGCAGCGCACAAGCAGGGTCCAAGCCCCCCCTGCTTCACATCGAGGACCCTCCGACGCCTCTCTCCTCGCTCCCACGTGCGAAAGGGATGTCAGTTTGGTTTTATCCCGAGCCCCGTTACTGTCTTGGTGATAGTTATGGGGTGCTAAAGGGATTAGCAGCCCTTGCCGTCTGCTCACGCGCCAGGCGGGCACGACGCCTTGCTCCGGCAGATAACGTGGGAGCAGCAACGCAGAAGCAGAGACTGTAAAAATAATTACCTTAATTTCAAGAGCAGCTTTAGACGGAGGAGAAGCCTGGTGCTACGGGGAGAGACAGCTCCTTTCCCAGGCGCTGGGGTGAACGTCAGGCCCGGAGACAGGAGATTTTCTTAAAATGAATGTGGGCAGGGTGGAGTGGGAGCTGAGACTGTGCTGGATGCTGCGGGGCTGTGGGTCTCGGGGTGGGGGGGCGAAAGGCTGGGAGCGTCTGGGCCACCTGTTCTGGTGGTTGCAGGACTGCTGGTTTTGGGGGCGTCATGGCTCACCCCATCCCTGCCCCGAGGGGAGATTCCCCCGTGCCGTGGCACCAGCTCCCGGCACAGCACCGAGTCGGGAGCTCGGAGGTAAGAGCCATAAAGGAAAAGCAGCTGGTCCGGCGGCTCGTGGCGCAGCCTTGGAAGGCCCCAAGTTAGGCAATTTAGCAGCTCCATTTGCTTTTAACACTTTATAGGATTTTGTGTAAAAGCAGGAGGAATAAAGGATTTCTTTTGGGAAAGCAATTCAAGGGCAAGGAACCAGGCTGGCTGGGCGGCAGCGGGGGCTGTGACGCGCTCTGACCAGCGACAGACATTTATTAAATGGCGTCAGACACGTCAGTCCTATCCGCAGGGCACCCACTGCCCGTCCCACAGTGCCAAAGGGACTCTCCGGGGCACAATGACTCAGCCCCGTGGCCACACTCTCTGCTGGTCCTTGCTCACGTCTTTCACCCCTTGGTGCAGCTCCGCGCAATTTCCTTTCGGACCGTTCACATCTTTATACTTTCTCATGCCTGGCACCGATGCTGTCACCGGGGATGCCCTCAGATGGGCAGTAACAAACAGCAGCCGCTGCCTGGGATGGTCCAGGGGAACCCCCGGGTGTGAGGTCTCGACTGCAGGATGTGGCCGGGGCCGAATCCTGCCCTGCGGTTCCCTGGGCTGTTGCAATTATTCCCCGGGGCCAGAGAAGCCACTGGGCAGGGGACATGGTGGCTCTTGCTCCACTCTCAGCATCTCTGCTGAGCCCAACTGCATCTGTGGTTTTGCATCCTCAGTCGGTTCCCAACATCCCACCTCCAGCCTCCGCGGGGTCCACACCATCCCGAGAATCGCTGCTGTTCCCCCCGGGAAAGGGGGCCAGCGGTTCCCCCGCTTTGCCTCCTTGCTTCCATCCCTCCTCCTGCACCGAGCCCCTGGGGGGGCACGACCGCCCCGCAGGGCTCTTGCTGCAGAAAGCCCCTTCTGGTGGGCTGAGGGGTGGGGGGACACCCCTCTGCACCCCCTCCAGCCCCGCCGCTAAACCCTCCCCTTGGCAGCGGGTTTAATCCTCGCAGCCAGAGGGTCCAGGCGTCATTGCCATGGGCGCTGGATTAGGGACCGGACCGGCAGCACTCCTTTGTCCTCCCTATTGTGGAGCATTTTGCTCGCCTCTGCTTTAAACCTTGTAACCATTTTGCTGCCTTTTAAAAGCGGGTTGAATAGGGGGTGGGATGGAGAGGGGTGTGGGGGGAGAGGAGCCCAGGCTTTGAGGTTGAAGAGAAGCATTCAGGCTGCAGCTGCCCCGTCTCAGCACATTCCCCGTGACCCCCACGGGCACCGCGGCGGCCACTGAGCATCATTGGCAACTCGGCCGCTCCGGGACAATCCACCTGCTTGCTCAGGACAAGCACTTTCATGCCTATTGGGATTAGAGATTTTAAGTGTCGTTCCAAATTGTGCGGATAAACAGTCTTGTGAAAACTTGTTATCGTGGGGAAAAGGCCCCCACCACCACCCTGAGTCCCTGGCCTTTTGTTTGGGCAATTTTTATTGCCGGATTGGATTTGATGAGGTTTAAGGTTTATTCTTAGGACTCCATTGAAGAGCTGATCCTTTGTCTCCCACCGTGGAGCGTGAAGAATATGAAACGTAGGCAAAAATAAATCTGCTTTTCACACGCATTAGCCCCCGGTACATGCAGGGACCACCAAACGCAGCTGAGAGCGGCGGCACCCCTGGCCCTCCGCCCCTCCGTCTGCACCGGGTCTGCTCCAGGCTCGATGGGCTCCGCACCCTCTCCCCAGATCCCCGCGTCCCCGCCTGAGCCAGGACAGACCCCGCATGGCGGGTGGCCATGGACAGCCTTCTCCCAGTGCGGTCCGAGCTGCAGGAGCCGGGCAAGGGCTGGTTCCCCGATACGGATTTAGGAGATGCCGGGTCTGCAAAGAGCAGACGGAGAGGAGACCATTCTTCCCTGCCCCCCCCCCCCCAAAAACAAATCCAGCCCCACTGGCAGGTCAGTCCCTGAATCGCTTCATTTATCACCAGTCACTTCGGGAGAGATTAATCAGCAGGGTAATTCCTGAGGAAAGGTTGCTCCAGGGGCTGCCTTTCATTTGAGAGAAGCTCCCCGCAAGTTTCACCTTTATTGCGGGGAACCTGCTCCGACATGCTCTGAGCCAGCACGGTCGCGGCCGCCCAAGCACCAGGGATGAGCCCATGCCTCGGGCCCCGTCCCCACCTCGTCCTCGTCCCCGTCCCCACAGGGCCGCCGAGCACGAGGCAATGCTTGCGCCCAGGCTTTGGGCTGGCGAGTCCCGAGCAGCCTCCAGGGCAGTTTTGGCAGCACCGGGAGCCGGCGGCAGGCGCCTGGCACAAGCCGAGAGGATGAGTTTCTGGAGAGCCTGGAGCTGGAGGCAGAAAATCTTGCAAAACTTGGTGGATTGGGCTGATTCCAAGTAAAAGAACCCAACCCGGGGCATGAAAAACCTGCTCAGAGCTGAACTGGAGCAGGGCTGGCCTGGGGGAGCATGGCCAGATCCGGGTGACAGCTCTCACGGTGTCTCCCGCCGTGGTCCTGGGAGGTCTTCAGACCAGACCCTCCAGCTGCAAGGTCCCACGGACAGGAGATGCCACGGCCTCATCCTCCGCACACGATCTGACGAGGGGGTGCACTCTCCAGCCCCGTAATGCAGGCAGGGNATGCTGCAGTGCAGGCAGAGATGCTGCAGTGCAGGCAGGGATGCAGAGGTGCAGGCAGAGATGCTGCAGTGCAGGCAGAGATGCTGCAGTGCAGGCAGGGATGCAGAGGTGCAGGCAGAGATGCTGCAGTGCAGGCAGAGATGCTGCAGTGCAGGCAGGGATGCTGCGGTGCAGGCAGGGATGCTGCGGTGCAGGCAGGGATGTGGCGGTGCAGGCAGGGATGTGGCGGTGCAGGCAGGGATGCTGCAGTGCCGGCAGGGATGTGGCGGTGGAGGCAGGGATTCAGCCCTGTCCGACACACGCCAGCTCATCATGGTCTGGGCAAACAGACCTTCAGGGGACCCCAGCTTCCCTGTGACAGCCTCGGGTACAACAGCTCGTCTTTATTTCTCACTGCATCTCTCCAGCCAAGCCTCAGCCCCTGAGTGTCCGACCCTTGAATAGAGTGAAAACTACATAATACGGTTAGAGAGAGAGAGGACAGGGAGGAGAAAGCTCTCCTCCGGCAGGGCTTGAAAAGAGGTGGCAAGCGAGCAGGCTGGGACACGAGTGTGCCACCTCCAAGCATTTAGGACGCAAGACGCCCTCGGTGGATACCCGCTGCCTGGACGGTTGTCCCACCGTGACCCACCATGTCCGTGGGAGGGACGGCAGAGGAGGAGAAGGACAAAGGCTCTGCTTTCGGGAGGCAGGACACAGCCACCAGAGTTAGCTTGGCTGGGGCACCCAGGCCAGTGACACAGACTCAGGACACGGATTGTCACACTGTCCCACCACGCAGCCCCGCGCAGGGTGGGCATCGTGCTGCTGGGGGGGGCGGGCATGTCCCCCGTCCGCCACATCACTTCCCACTTTGCATCTAGCACGCTGATTCCCTAGATACCCAGTGATGTTCCAGCTCCTCCTGTTTGGATAAAATATCTGTAATTACACGCATGCCTAATGTGAATTATTTCCACAGTGCAATCCTAGTGCTTTGGACCCTACTAAGCATCTTGGCAGGAGACTCCCGTGTCAACGGGGAGAAGTTGGGCGGTGGCACCTCTGCTCCTCGGGCGGGTGACCAGAATGGCCATCGGGTGACCACCACGGACCAGAGAGGGTCTTCCCTGGGGTCCGCCAGGTCCCCGAATGTACTTTAGGTGTCTGATCCCATAACAAGGAATAGGGAGGGGGGTTTCTACATCTGCTCTTAGACCTGCCGTGGTCATCGCTGTTTTGAACCTGGGAGGGTGCACGAAGTTAATTGATGTGCCCAGGGCCTCGTTTGTAGCAGCGGAGATGATGGACGCTTTCCCAAAAGCGACGGTGCTGTCAGAAATTGTGGGGCTGGTGGAGAAGGTTCTGAGTGAGCTTCTTTGGCCCGTGCCGGGTGAGACGTCAGATTCGATTCTCGTCACGGTCCCTTCTGGCCCTGCAGCCGACGGGCTCAGAAGTGGGGTTGGCCGGGGAACAAGAACTGTTTCATCAAATGTTCAAGGTTTTAAAATCTGGTTTTTTTCCAGTGTGCCACCAACGCGAGCCCTTTTGAAAGTTTTCCATGGCAAGGCACCCCCGGCGTGAGCGTGTCCCAAAGAGCTGGGGGCTGTGGGCAGAGCCCACGTGGGCAGCGGGGACCTCCCCACCGCGGGCAGGGCGTTTTGGGGGGCAGGCAGCTTCCCAGCGGGTCGGCATGTCCCAGCGATGAGCGTGTCCAGCCCCGAGAGCCCCCGGTGCCCTCCCCGGTGCCCTCCCCGGCCCACTGCGGGTCCCTGCCTGCGCTGTCAGGCAGCATTGTCTCCGCATGGCGGGTTTCTTTCTGTGCGGGAGAGCTGTGCATCCCCCTTTTCTCTGCGCTCAGCAGCCTTTCACTGTCACATTGCGTTATTTGCTCCATGAGAAGTGACTGATGAACCTTCCGCCCCCCCCCGGCTCCCTCCTTCCCCTGCCTGCGAAATTCCCGGTGGCCGCCCGGCCTCGCCGGGGTGTGGGAGGGGGACGGCAGGCGAGGGGACCCCGCACCCCAGCACCCATCGCTGCCCCTCGGCCCCCCAGCATCCGCGGAGGCGGCGCGGGTGGCTCCGGGATTGGGGAGGGATATTATCCTGGGATTGGGAAGCAACATCTCAGCTCGGTTTCAAAGGCATGTCCTCATCCCCTCCCGGGCACAGCGTGGGGTGGGCACCTCCCCACTGGGCTCCTGCCCGCTGCGATTTCGGGGGTGAGGGTCTGGGCAGAGCTGAGCCCCTCATCTGGGGCATGGCAGCACCCCCCCATACACACGTTTCTCCCAACTCTTAATTCATTCTCCATTATTTTTGTCTTCCCCTCCTCCCTCTCTCCGTCTCAGCTGCCTGATGAATGAAGGATGGGGTTTTAAGCCTTTTTTACCCCCAAGGCCTGCAGCGCTGGCTTGGCTGCTATCGCTGGGATAAATGCAGGCTTTTCGGCCCGGAGCAGCATCCGGCAGAGCCGCGCCGCCCCCCCCGCACCGGGTTATCAATCCCCGCTCAGCATCGCCAGCGCTGGGCTGGGTCCTCTCCACTGGGAGCCCTTTTCCTACCCTCTGGCCACAAGAAAGACCAGTGTGGCTTAATTCTGCACAGTATCAACACCAAACAGACTCAGCCCAACGCTACTGGCTTCTCTTAATTCGCCTTTGTATTCCTCGTTTTTCATGAATTTTTAAAAAGTTTCCATTTCTCTCCGTGCCTCCGTCTTATCCGCCGGGTTTCGGCGGGTTTGCTGGGGCGTGCGTCCCCCTGTGCCTGCATGGGCTCCGCATCCCCCTCCTCGCCCTCCCGGAGAAAACAAAGGAGACGGGAAATCAGCTTGGATCTCCCCACCCTGGAAAGTTTTCGGATGGCTTGAGAAATGAAATTTCCCAGCAGATGAAAGGGCCGGAGCGGTTATCAGATCCCCGCCGGCCGGGTCCTGGCATGGCTTGGTGGCACGGTGCTCCGGTGCTTGCACCTCCCGCCAGCATCACTCAGACGTAAAAATACAGATGGTGCCACTTGCAAGGGCAGGGCTGGAGCCATGGGGTAGAAAGAGGCTTTTGGAAGGCAAAACAAAATTATCTGAGTCCTCAACGGACTTAAAAAAAACCCAAATGCATTCATCTGTTGTTTTGCTCTAGTGCAAAAGGCGGCCTCCATCCATGACTGGGAACTGGAAGCTGCTGCCTCCCTCCCGCCCCTGCCCAGAGAGCAGAGAAATTAAGGCAGGATAGAGAAAAACGGAGATTCCAAGATGGAAAACACAGATAGAGCCCATGAAGGCAGCCAAGCTGGGGTTGTTCAGAGCCGGCGTTCCGGTTTGAGTCTGAACACGGACAAGCTGAAGCCTCCCCCCACCCGCCCCGACCGGAGTCTTCCCCGCTCCCGCGGCACGCAGCGTCCCCGGGCCGGCAGTGGCAGCAGCGCTGCCGCGGTCCCACACGCATCACGGCTGAGCCGGACCCGTCCTGGGCAGCCCCCAGCCCCATCCCAACAGGCAGCATTCCCCAGGGGGGTCGTCTCCCCTGTCCCGGCCAAAGGGAGCCAGCAGAGCTCTGGAGCCCCGTTTGGGGCTGGGTCGGTGTTTCTTGACCGTCCAAGCGGAACCTTTGTTTTTAAGCCCTCAATTAAATGCTTGTAGACAGCCAGCTTGCGTGGCACTCGGATTGTTATCCCCTTGGAGGAATAAAGTGCAGCATCGAGGCTTCTGGGATTCAAACCGATGGTTCCAGGGCTCTCGATATTTCAGTGCTGATGCTTAAGCCCAGGAAGGCATTCCCTCCAGCAAGACAGCCACTACATCATACGGGGAACGCGCTATGAAATAATGATGTACAGCTGGCCTTGAGGCACTCTTTGCAGCTTGATTGGCCTCAATGGCAGAAGAATAACTGAGAGTTTATTGCTCCTCTTCTAGTGATCTTTACTCCCAGCTGTTTTCTCGGGGAGGCCTGGATCATCCGAAGAGCCATGGGCTGCTGACGAGGTGCTGAGCAGGGCCAGTTCCCGGGACAAGGCTCTGCTGTCACAGGGTGAATCCCTGTGGGAAAATCCACCTGACCTCCGCCCAAGGCGGGTGAGGAGACCCGGGCACGGCTTGGACCCCTTTCCCCCTTCTCCTGCGGGTGCGGGGAGCTCCTGGAGCAGCCCCCAGCCCCGCTGGTTCCAGCACCCAGCCATCCCAACAGAGAGCACCCAGCTGCTCGCGCCGCGTCCCCTTCACCAGCACCCACCCGGCGTCCCCGCGCTCGGCGCTGCCCGCCGGCAAAGCCCCTGCCACGGCAGCCGTGCCCGGGAGCCCATTTCTGCCGGCTGCAATCCCCGCTGCCTGGGCAGGAGACGGGGGAGGGAGCCAAGGAGAAGGGGGCAAAGAGCATTTTCATCCAGAAAGTTGTTGGCAACCCCCAGCTCCTGGTGCCGTTGGCAGAGGGCAAAGGTTAGATGGTTGCAGGTGGTTTTTTTTTCCCCCCTTTTCTTTTGAGGAGTCGTGCTGCAAATAGCCTGATTTCTAAGATTTCTCTATCATTAAAATGTAAATGAAAACAGACACGAAAACAATCTGAATTTCCAGCCGAGTTGCTCTTGCTTAATATTCTACCCCGAAGGGGGATGTGCGGAAGCAACAACATTTCAAAGGGAATCATTAAAGAAGGCAGGCTCAAACCGCGTTTTCATCAGATACTGTGGCAGAGCCGAGCTCTCGGGGTCTCGCCCGTCCCGCCGCTGCTGGAAAGGGCGAGGGGGAAACAGCTTTGGAGGAAAAGAAACGTCCGAGCCATGGTGAGGAGGACGGACGTGCCGAGCCGGGGCTGTGCTCGCCTGCTGGCCATGTCCCGGCGCGGTTCAGCTCTGGCTGCGGGGGCTGCGGGTGCTGCACACGCTGCAGGTGCGCAGCTGCAGCGTGACCTGCACCATCCAGCTGGGACCGTGCCCGGGTTTTAATGCATCCTGATTTTTTAGCGGGGTGCAAGCAAGAGGCAGAGGTGACCATCTTCATACCACCAACGTAATGCGTTTAAAATTAAATACGAAATGAGAACAGCCTGAAAAATCATGTGAGTCTTGGTCCAGCCACACCCCGGAGCACCTGGGGCAGGGAAAGGGCTGAGCGGTTTTGGTTGAATCCCGAGCACGGTGCTTGCTGCCCCAATAAGCTGAAATGTCAGCGTTGCTCCGGCATGGCTGGCACGGAACAGTTCAGTGGTTTATATTTAGCTTTGTCAAGGGTCACCGAGCAGCGGCTGCGCGGGGGCTCGCGGGTGCGGGAGCTCCTCAGCCAGCACAGTGCAGGATGCAGCCCCGGTGCTGGACCCGCATCGTCGCCCAGCCAAGGGAGGAAAGACAACAGGCGTAGGGCTGTGGGATGGCTTCGGCAACCCTGCAGGACAGTCCCCAAACGCTGCAGGGACAGGTCTGGTGGCCAGGAGGGTCTGTCCCAGCGGATGCTGCTGGAAGAGGAGGGACGCACCGAGGCTTGGGGCCACGTGTGAGTCTCCAGGGACAGGTCTCCGGCCCTCGGGCGCCCACTGCTCGGGGCCACTTACCCAGGGCTGCAGGAAAATGAAGCCTGGCTGGGCAAGGAGCATCTCTCCGCTTCAGAGGCAGGAGCAGCAAAGGCGTCCCGCACTCAAAGCTCTCTCCAGGCCGCGCGTCTGGGCATCCCATGGGTGATGCTCACCAGGGAGGAGGAGGGCAGGTCCCCTCCGACCCCTGCCCTGAACCTGGACACCCTCCCTTTTCCCCATTGCCTCCCCATCCATGCTTCCCAGCCGTCTGGAGGGGGCTGCAGGATCCGTGCTGCTCCAGGCCAGATCAGGGGCTGCGTGGAAAAGGCTCTCAGCCACCTGGCTGATGCCCGCAGGCGGGATGGCTGAGCCCAGCCTGGAGCGCAGCGAGGACAGAGCCCCCCTGCTCCCCACCACTCTCCCGGACCTCCCAGGCAGCGGCAGGTGCTCCCGGCGCAGCGGCACATATGGATCCTATAAGGGCTGAGATCATCTCTCGGGGCAGCCTCGTTCCTCCGTGTGCGGGGCAGTGGCGGGAGGGACGGTGGCGGCGGGACCCGGGGCTGCCGGGGGCACGGAGCCTCACGCCACGCTGGGCTAGAGTGAGTGGAGCAGCCCCGGCTGGGCTCCTCCTGCCAGCCGAGAGCAAAGGAAAGCCCTTTTCCTGCTGTAAACCGACCACAAGAGATGTGTAAGTCTCCGAGACGCAATAAACAGGGGATCCCGGGATGCTCTAAGTGTGTCCCAGTCTGGATCTCTGGATGTTAATGGCCTAAGATGATTCATTTTCTTTTGTACTTTCATGGCATCAGTTATCACATCATTCGATTTTATTTTTAAAGACTTTTTTTTAAGCCCACAGAATACTGGAAAGAGTTAGAATGGATTCAAATTACAAGGTAAAATATTTCCCTCCAAAGCTTCATAAATATTTGATTATTTTTTTTAATGCTATTATTTTAGCTTTCAAAGAAAGGCAACGTTTGCCAAATCTTGCTTTGTGCAGTAAAACCAGTCCAGTGTTACAGGGATTTAATGTAATAATAACAACAAACTTTCAGAGGAGACCTTAAAAACAAAGGGCCCTGTCTGCCGTGCATGGAAATTCAAGCTCCCGCGCCCCAGGGTCCGCAGCTCGTCCCCCCCCTGCATGCTGGGGCAACAAGCACGTGCGAGCCCCAGCCCCGAGGTGGCCCCCCGCTTCTCCCAGCCCCACACAACGTCCTGATCCAGACCCTGCTGGCGATGCTCAGTCTTCCCACTGGCCTAGGGGGGGGTTTGGAGCCGGAGCATCTCCGCAGAACCCCCCCAAGAGCTCCGTTACCCATTTGCGAGCTGAGAATCCAGCCTCTTATTTACTAGGGTTGGAAATCCCTGAGGATGGAGACATTCCTGGTGTGGTCCTCGGGCCCGTCCCTGTCCCAGAGATGTCCCCCATCCCTGTCCCCATCCCCATTCCTGTCCCCAGCCCATTGCACCCATCCTGTGCAGGGCCAGACCCGCAGCCGGGTCTGAGGGGGCTGAGCACTGGGCACAGGGGGGGTTTGCAGCGTGCGAGTGCCCGGGGACAGAGTGGGGTCGCGGCTCCCCCCAAGCTGGCCCGGGCTCAGCCCCACAGCTCTTTGTGTCTTTATTGTTTCCCCCCTGGCTTCAGTTGGTCGGGTTTTTAATTAATTCCCAAATCTCATTTGGGCACCGGAGCTGGGGGTGGAAAAAACTCTGTCTGAAGTTGATTTTGCAAATCAGCGCTGGCCATCACAAACCAGCTCCGGGGGCAGAAGCATCGGGGCTCCCAATAACCGAGGAGGAAGCCTCTTGCTCGCGGAGCAGATCCGCCACTTTGATGTGCTCCCGCAGTTATTCTTTCATTTCTTGAGCAAATAATCTGGATTTTCACAATATTTACCTTGGAAATAATTATTTGTGTAAAGCATTCGACCAAGATAAACAGAGACTCGCTCGGTCTCTCTGCGGGGCTGGGAGGTCTCGCGTTCCCCTGAACCTGCCGGAGCGTCTGCTCCGCGGGCAGCAGCCCAGGTGGGACACGGCCTGTACCTGAGCCCCCGCACGCCCCCGCGCATCCCGGAGAACCCAGCAAGGGCTGGGGACCAACCTCCTGGTAGCCCCGGCTGCAGGGCACGTATGAGGACAGAAAAATGCAGCCGCTCTGCCCTTCCTGAATTGCTAACCCAGCCCCTGCGAAAGGGGCTATTGCATCCCTGAATTCCCCCAGATTCAGAGGCTGTAAAGGAGAAGCTGGAAGCGGGGGGGCAGGGGGGCTAGAAAAAAGGTGAAGGAAGGTTCAAAGGCCTGCTGCAGCCTGGGTTTTTCATCTCTAGTTAAATCTCTGCAAGGCCTGAGGCAAAGTCACCTTTGGGTCAATACTCAGGTGTTTTTATCTGCCGTCCCCATCAGCCTGAGCAGCCGGGCAGGGTGGGGGCTGCCCGGGGAATCCGCTCCCCCCCCCGACTTCCACCAGGCTCTCCCGGGGCAGGGAGGGTAAATCCTGCACCGCTGGCGCTGGCTCCCGGCCACCCACTGCCCCACGGCCACGGGGAGAGACGGGAGGAGCGTCACATCGCAGTTTTTAGAAGCAAAAAAGGCTTTTAAATTGAGCGGGGATGAACCACTGGAGTTGTCCCGGCGCGTCGCCCAGGGATGCGGGGATGGGAGGAGGGTGCCAGGACCTCAACCTGCCGCTCGCCCACGCTCCGGCGGCGAGCTCGGGCGGCTGCTCCCCACGCTGCACGGCGCCCAGCAGGCTTGTCAGGGGCCACGCAGGAACAAATCAACCCGGGGCTCAGCGCTTTCACCTGCACGGCTTTTATTAAGGTGTGCGACATGCCCACGATCACAGGGCTGGGATATGACGCTGGCGCTGCAGAGGAGCGAGCGGGAGGACGGCGAGGCAGCGCGAGCCTTGCCGGGATGCTGCCGGACTCCTCTGGCCCTGGCGCTGGGGGCAGAGAGCGGCACAGGTCGCTTTGAGCCAAGCGGACCAAAAAACCATCCTTTTCAGAAGTGGAATTTTACAGAGACCCATATCTTACCTACCCGGGCAGGAGCAGAGCCCGGCTGTGCCCAGTGCGGGACGGCAGGAGGCTCGGTGCGGCCCTGGCCCCGCTGCTGGGCTCGGCCGTGGTGGTTTATTCGGGGTGCAGTAGCATCTGGTGGTTGGTGAGGCTGGGATCTGCACAGGCTACCAGCCATGCAGTTCCGCTGGCCACATGCCGCTCCCGGCACCAGAGTGGGGTCCCGGCGGGGTCCCAGCCGCCTCTCGGCTCCGGTCCTGCAGCCGGCGGCAGGAAGGAGTTTGGCTGGGGATACAGCACCCCTGACATCGCTCCTCACCCTCCTTTCGCAGACGAGACGTGCCATTAGAGTCTGGCTTCGCCCAGTCGTCCAGGGCAGGCTCAGCCCTCGCCTTCCAGCCAAACCGCCCCACTGCCACTCCTGCCACATCAGCAACTTAAACAGAATACATGCCATATTCACACTTAGTAAAACACAGCAAACAAACACAGCGTCTCCTTTTTAATCTCTATTTAAGAAGTCTTTTCTTTGTAGTCTGCATGCAGTCCTCGCTGGATAACATGTAGATTAGAAAAAAATACTCTCTTTGCTTTCAAATGATAAATTAATATAAACACCGACAGCACAAGTTTGCAAGCAGCTTCCTGATCATGCACCGTGTTAAAGCATCTCCCGCGACAGACAGATGTGCATATATACATACTGGCTGTAAGGAAAAACCTAAATTAACTCTTTTCTAATACTGAATCTAAAAAAAAATATATTGGATTTGAATCAGTTGACACTTGAATTTGTTTTTAAGCATTCTGAGGTCACTTTTCAGAATGGTTTTTTCTCTCTCTCTCTCTCCATCTCTCTGCATGAGTTTAGATCTTATCTGCGAAGCTTTTACACGTGCCCCATTAGGCGGTGCAGCGGGGCGAGTCCTGGGGAACAGCTCAGGCCACTTTGCCCCCACCGAAAGCAGGAGCGATGCTGAGCGGTGGCTGGGCTGTTTCCGAAGGGGCGCACCGGTGCGGGCGCGATGCGGGAGATGACGTGAGCTTTGTGCTGGTGCCCGAGCACGTGCTGAAGGGCTTTGCCCAGGTACGTGTAAAAGCTTCGCTGACCGTAAATTAGATGTAAAAGACGAGCCTCGTCAGCCCAGGCTCAGCAAACCACAAGGTCCTGAGGTCTACCCAGCCCTGTGTGCCACGGGCCCCAGACTGGTGGGACACGACGAGTTCCCATGCAGAGGGAAAATTGAGATGGATGCTTCGGGGACCCTCAGCTACGCTGGAGAGAGATGGGAAGGGGCAGGGTGGGCACCAAGACGTGTGGCACCGAGATGCCGCCAGCCAGCCCCGCACCGGCCGGGAGGGCGAGGGCTGGAACCGGGCAGCGCTGGCGGCACGTCAGGGGCTGGGGGCGGCCGTGCCGGCGGGACACGCCGGGCCGTGCTGCATGCAGCGGATGAGCTCCTTGCGGTTATCCAGGATGGTGTCGAAACTCTCCTGCAGCCGGTTCTGCTGGTCCACGACTTTCTGCTGGAGGCCGTGGATCCAGCGCAGCAGGGCCAGGCGCCGGTACATCACCAGCTGGATGTGGTGCTTCTCCTTCTCCCGCTCCTTGAAGCGCTCCTTGTCCTGCAGGTGCTGCACGGCCTCCGCCAGCGCTGGGAAGAGGGTCCCCGGCTCAGGCTCAGCCTCCCCTGGCTGGGGTGGGCTCCCGGGGCGGGGGGTGGCAGCGGGAGGGTCCCAGGTGCTCCCGCAGGCGCTGTCGGGGCTGTCGATGCTGAGGGAGCTGCTGGCGTAGCCGTTGTCCTCCGCGGGGGAGCTCGGGGGCTTGCCGCATCCCTCGGCCGGCTCNCCCGCCGACCTCAGCTCCCTCCGGGGGGCTGCGCACCCCCGGCTCGGGGAGACGCGGCCGCGCGGCGCCCAGGCTCGGGGCGGCGTCCCTAAGCCGGCCCTGGACCATCTGTCTCTGCATTAATAACAGCAGATTATCAGACGGATTTGTGGTGTTTTCGCTCCGGCTGGAGCCCTCCTCCGGCAGGGACCCCGGCGCTGGCCGGCTCCAGTTCTCGTTGCTGTCACACACCTCTCCCACAAAGTTAGAGTTGGAGTCCTGCCCGCAGCTGGCCCCCGGGATGGCTGTGCCCAGTGCCGGGCCCTCCCGGCCCTGCCGGAATGGGGCATTCGCCGGGACGCCCGGCGGGCAGATGGCAAACATCTCGCCGGTCTCCTGCCTGCAAGAGAGAGGCAGGGCTGTAACGCATCTGCAGGGCACGCGGGCTGGCACAACCAGAACTCGCATCACCTACAGCGAGACAAAATATTCCCTTACTTTGCCTCTTTTTAAAGCTACTGAGCCCACGTCATGGGCTCAGCCTTGCCTGGCGTTTGGCCGCTGCTCTCAGCTTGTCCCCAGGCAGCATCACCCAGGGACAACTTCTCACCCAGTGCAGATGCTCGGGGCAGGCACCCCCCACCCATCTTTCCTCCCTGCGAGCTCCAGCCCAAACCCACGCTCCCGTGTGTTCCCTGCGGTGACTGTCGGAGGCATCGCAGGGCGCCGGCACACGGCCGGCACGCTCTCGTGCGCATGGTAGCTGCAATTCACCCAGTGCTGGTAGAGGCTGGCTTGGAAGGAGCTGCTTTTCCAACAGCAATAAGATGTATTTAAGCAGGTGAGACTGCCCAGGCTCCTGTGCACAAACCCCGCTGTCGCCCCTGGGCCGGGCTGTGGGTCAGGTCTGGTCTCCACCAGTACCCAAACTGGTAACCCCGCCGGGCTGCTTCCTTCTCTGCAGAGAGGGAGCAGACGCAACCAGGAAAGGAAAGGTTCACCCAGCATTTCTTAGGTTCACCCAGCATTTCTTGCCGGGTCACTGGCATTGAGAGCCCATCTCCGAGCTCTCCCCCAGCAAGGACGTGCCCACAGGAATTGCACGAAGGAAAACCCATTGAACGCCCCTGTTTCATCCCTGGAAAGTAGCAGAGAGGCCGGAGCGGTCCGAGGTGCGGCGTGGCCAGCTCGGGGCGTGGGACACGGGCCGCAGCAGTACCGTGGCCCCAGCCAGGGGCAGGGAAGAGCCGTGGAGATGTACCCCCCCGGCTGCCGCCCCCTCGGCTGCGCACCCCAGGGCTGGTGGGGCCCTGCGGCATCCAGGATGGCGGGGGTTAGGGGAGCTCAGACCCACAAGTGCTGTTTGCAAGGGCGAGGATGGCACCAGCGGGAGGAGGGCGACAGCCTGCGTGTTGCCGGGGGGTCCCGAAGGCCTGGGACCCCGGCACTGCACACCGCAGGCCCCCCAAGACACCGACCCCCCTCCAAATGACACCGACCCCCCCCCAAACTGACACCGACCCCCCCAAAATGACACCGGGTACCCCCAAATGACACCGGCCATTTGTGCCATCGGCACGCTCCAC
>VYZM01001185.1:129533-146191 GCA_013398915.1 Dromas ardeola | reverse complement strand
AAAAAGCAGCTGCTTCTCTTTAATAAAACAATGATTTATTCATAGCAACTTGGGGAAGGGGCGGGGGGACACGGGGAAGTGCCAAAGTGATGCTCGCCCTGCTCCATGCCCAGGAGAGGCTCCGGGGCGGAGCCTGCCCAGGGAGCTGGGGGCATGGGGACCCCGGGAGCAGCCCATGGGGACCCCGGGAGCAGCCTGTGGGGCAGAGCCATGTCCCGCTGCAGCCCCAGCGAGGGGGTCCCTGTGGCTCTGCCCAGGCACCTTTGGGGGGTGCAGGAGCCGGGGGCCGGGGGACACCCCTTCTGCTCTTCCCCTGCCCCACGGGCACCTCTGCAAAGCCGGGTGGCAGCTGGTGCCCCCCTTGCCCCGGGGGCAGCAGCGGGGCCATGCAGGGGCACGGATGCCGGGGGCGACACGGGGCTCGGTGTATGGCCCCCCCAGGCCCGGGACGAGGCATTTTGGGGCTGGCACTTGGCCATACCCACCAGGGGTGCTGTAGCCGGGAAGGACCCCTGTCCCGCCGGGGTGGGCAGCCCGGGCTGGCGGGTGGGTGGCCAGGTCAGGCGGTGGGGGCCCAGGGCTCAGCCGCCCCCCAGCAGCACCCGCTGCCAAACAAGAGGAGCCTTCACGGAGCGGGGCCGGGGGGAGCAAACTCAAAGCAGATCTGAAATGAATGGCCTGAAACGCGGAGAGCTGGCCGGACAAAGCTGGGGCTCGGACTGGGAATAGGGGGTCAGGGGGGGTGAAAAGGCGGCAGCACGTGGCTGGGTGCGTGGAAGGAGAGCGGTTGGCACCAGCAGCGGCTGGGCTCCTTCCCGGCAGGATGCGGGCATCCCCATGGCAGCGGTGGGCGCGCAGGGCCAGGGTGCGGAGCCGGGAACATTCACCCACGTGGAGCAAAGACCAGGGGGTGCTGGGACCCCGGCACGGCCACTCGGCATCGCTGCTCCAGGGCAGGAAAGGGACACTGGAGGGACACCGGCAGGTCCCATCCCTCCTCGCTGGGCCACAACTGGGACCCCACTGAAGTTACGAAGGGCTGAGGAGGAGCAGACCATCAGGCTGCCGCCCTATTTTTAGGCCTGTGCAGATGGAAGGATGAAAGAGGAGGGGGGAGGCAGGACAGGAACGGGAATGAAAGACAAACAAACGCCGAGCAGATGTTGGGAGCGATGCTCTTCCCCTCGCAGGATGCGTGTGCGGCTCCCGGCGACACCGGCTCTGCCGCCCTCGACCCCCAGAGCGCGGAGGGCCGTGGGGGAACCGGGGCAGAGCGGGGAGCCATGTCCCCTCCTGCTCGTTCCCCATGGCCGGGGTTCGCACCATCATCCCGGGCAATGGTGCCGGGCTCATGGGGTGCCCTGGGGGCGCATGGGGACATGGCCCCCCTCCAGTCACTGTCCTCAGCAGTGTCTGGCAGTGGGGACAGGCAGCCACGGGCTTCGGGAGCTCCGCTGACACCGCGACGGCGCAGTGGGGCCGAGCCCCTGCTGTGGGATGATCCAGCAACGCCCGCACGGCCGGCAAGGTTTGGCTGTGGATCTTGCTGTCGAGTTCCCGCACTTTGAATTAAAAATACCCCGCGGTGAACACGGCGGAGCTCTAGGCACAAAGCTGCTCCTTCACGGAGCAGACCCGGTGCCTGGCTCACCCTCCAGCCCGCGGGCACCAGCCTGGGCCGTGCCAGCCCCAGTGCATCCCTGCTCTGCCCTTCTTCCATGCCTCATGGTTTCTCAAGGTCTTGCCGGACCGGGGTCACCACCAACCCCACAACGGGCCTTGTTTTGGTATCTCCAGTTTCCATTCAAGCTGGAGACATCGGACGCGCCGCTCAGAGGCTTTCAGCAGGCGCCCCGGAGAAGACCCAGCACAGACAAATCCCAACCCCTCCAGTCTTCAAGAGGGTTTGGGGCCTCAGTGCTGGCTGATGAGTATCAAATCCAGCTCCTCCAGCTCTGCTTTTGCCCCCTGCAGATGTTTGGGGGTCTTTGCCAACTGCATTGACCCCGTCTAATCTTTTCTTCCTTCCTTTTCTTTTCCCTTGCCAGCAGAAGGGGATGGGGACGGGGCGACGGATCAGGCTGGGGGCTGTTTGCAGCCTCAGGAGCTGTTATCATATTTGGGGGCTCGTGTCATCCCGTCTCCGAGGATCACCCAAGCTCAGCAAACCCGCAGGTGGAGTGAAGGCTACCAAAATACGGCCAGTGAGATCATCTTCCTCCTGCTCCCCTCCCCGGATGCCTCACTCAGAGCTTTGTGCTGAGAGCATCGCCCTGACGTCATGCAAAAATGGGGAACACATGGCAGCTATAATTGCCTGTTGCTTTAATTATCTTCTTCGCGTTGCCTTTGGTTGGGGTGTCTGCAGCCATGGCTCGCGGAGCCGGGGATGTGCATCCTGCCATGGCCGGGATGGGATGGGAAATATCCTGGATGCCAAAAATTCTACCTGGATCCTCCACTGGGCTGCTGCTGCGGGGTGACTTGCCTCAGCAAGTCGCCCCGCAGCAAAATCAAGCAGCAGCACCATCCCATGCCCCCACCCGTGATTTTTCAGGTGGAAAAAGTCACCCAAAGCGGCAGGTCCTGTTATCTCCCATCCCGAGGCAGGGATGCACAGGGCAGGATCGGGCCCCCGCGCCCCATCCAGGCTGGCTGGGCTGGGGAGGAGGAGGGAGGAAAAAACATTTTATTATTTTTTTTCCTCTAATCTGGTGTTTGATTGCGAAAGGTCGGCGGGTTTCAAAGCCCTCCTTCAGGCTTCATGTAAAATAGGAATGTGGAAATACCGACTCAGCGTATCCTGAGCAGCCGGGGAGGTGGCGTGAGCACCTCGGTGGCTAATTATGCTTCCAGTCTCCATGAACTGGAAATTAGGCAGGACAGAAAGATGCTGCGGTGCTGGCCCATGCCACCTTCCAGCTGGGACCTCAGGGCTGGGCACGGCCCAGCGGCCACAACCAGCCACACCAGGATGCAGCGGGATGCCCGAACTCCATGCAGCATCCCCCCGCGGCAGAGCTGAGGGTTTGGGTGTTGCTGGCGGCTTTTGGGGTGCCAGGTGGGTGTGAGGACACACGTGAACACGTGTACCTCACCCTCCAAAGGGAACACGCCTCTTGGACGTGGCTCCTCCATCAGTGCCTGCACAAACATCATCAAATACTGAAAAATCAATGGGCCCCTGTAAGGGAAGCAGCACCGAGCGTGTTGCATGAAAACAGCCTTGAGGAGCAGAGAGAAAAATATTAGCTAAAAATAAAATTAATCTCTTGCAAAGCTGTAAGATTTGCTTCTCTCACACACACACATACACACACACGCTGCAATCTTTTATGTCGTTTTCTTTAATTACAGCTGGTTTAGATCTCTGCTGCCTGGAGAAGCGTAGCTGGAGTTAGCCATAAATTGGGCTTCTGGATGATACAAGAGAAAATAATAACCCCCAAGGACCCAACATCTGTCCACACAGAGCACATGCAATGTTATAATTAATATTAATGACTAATAGCTAATATAGAATGAAACTTCTGCTTTACAGGTCACCTAATAAATCCAGCCCTGCTGCCAGAGCTACTTCCCATGTCACGGGCTCCGCTCGGATCGGGGTGTCCCAGCCGTGCCCAGCCCCTCGCAGGAGCTGGCAGGTTCCAGGGAGGGAAGGTCTTTGCCAAGTTCCTATTTCCCGTTTGATTTCAGATCGCTAATTAAGCGCGGGCACCCACTCCTACTGCCACAAGGTGACACCTCGGCAGCACCAGTCCCGCAGAGCGGGGCGTTCCCCCTGTTGTTACCTTCTCTCCTTAGCGAGGAAAGCAATCGCCTGTTAGTAACAGAAGGCTCTTGTTTTACTATATTCTTGCACTGTATTTCTGTATTTCTTGAGTTACCTACTCCATTTCAGTTTGACTGTAGCCATTTCTGCTGCTCTGTGGTGTTTCCTTTTCCAGTAATGGAGAACCCAAAGGAAAAGCAGCAGATGCTGAAAACATCACCTGCTCCGCTCCGAAGCCAAGCGCACGCTAAAGCCGTTTCCATGGGCCCAAAACCGTGCCCCGTTCATCACTCCTGGAGAAAGGACGCACCCGCTAAGGAGCGGGCTGAAAGCCAGGGAGGGTAAATAATTGTGCCAGGGCTGCTCTGGAAGACACCCTCCCGTCCCCACTCGTGGATGCCTGGGGGGCTTTTTGTCCTTTAACCCTCGTAGCGGGTCCGGGACAAGTGATTAAAGGTGCAGGACAGATGAGGTGCAGAAGCCCACGTGGTAAGCACGCGCAAAACATACAGCACGCTTCTTTTCACGTGTCCACTCTGACATAATTTTTCACACGTTGGAAATACTGATGATTTTAGCCTGGGTCCATCTGGTTTCCCAAATAACCTGTCTATTTGATAAATAACATAAATTAAATTAGACAAGACAAACAAATAGTTTTTTTTCTCTCCCCCTTTCAGTCTCTTGGCAAAAAAGGAAGAAAAAAAAATAAGGGGGAAAAGAAAACATAATTCAGTGACTGCCTTGAGCCCCCGAGGAGCCGTGCGGTGGTGAAAGCTATGATTATAAACGTGTCTGCAATGTTAACCTTTAACACGGACCGAAGGCCACCCCTTCCTCTGCTTATAAGTTCTTTTTTAATTTCTCCACTACCATTTGTGCTCCTGAGGGCTCATTCTCTCTGCAGACTCGGCAGAGAACATCACACGCTCAGCAGCGCTCCTCTCACCGAGGCTCCCGCACCGCAGCCGAGGACTGGATGAGATCCCAAAGGCTTTAGTCCTGTCCTTTGCCTGGGTGAGGGAAACTGAGGCACAAAGAGGTGTTAGTTATCACCATCCCTGAATGTGTTTAAGAGTCGTTTAGATGTGGTGTTGGGGGATATGGTGTCGGGGAGAACTTTGTAGTGGGGTTGGTGGTTGGACTTGATGATCCCAAGGGTCTTTTCCAACCTGAATGATTCTATGATCACAGCTGCCCAACTTGGATGAAAACCCTGATGTCCTACCAAGATGCAGCCACATTTTGCAGCCACGCAAAGCCAAAACCAAACATCACCAATCCCAACTCCCAGCTGTAACCGCTCGGAGTTCGCCCAAGATATGACTAGAGGGGAAAAGCAGCGAGGGAAGGGGAAGGACCTTTTCCTTCAGCGCAGGAGGGCCCTGCAGAGGCCGTTTCTGCGCAGGCTGAGATGCCCCAGGGCTCTGCACAGGACCCTCATTCCCACCCCGTCACCCCTCTCCACCTCAACCCTTCCTCCGTCTCTCCTTCCCGGCCCCAGACTGCTCTCGGCACCTCCAGCAGCAACAGGGGGGGATTTTTCTCCCTGTTAGCGCAGCGGCATCATCTCAGTGCCAGGAGGGGCGAGCTGAATCGATAGTTGAAAATGAGAAGCCAAAGCCGCGTTAACGTGCCAGACGGGCGGTGGGGGGGCAGCGAGATGGATGAGAGCGGGTCAGGGGACAGGCGGGAGCACAGGAGAGGGGCAGCCCAAACCCCCAGCTCTCCTCCCCGCTGGGACCACGGAGTCTGGCACAATAAGCAGCAGCGGCATCTCAGGATATGTTCAACCCCTTCTGCTAGTGAGATTTCGGCTCCTACAGGATCACCCCTGGCCTCCTACGCCTGCCTCCCCAAGCACAGCATGGAATATGTCGTCCTGCAAGGAATTCCCGGGGCGCGATTTAGTGCTCACCAGCAGCATCACCCAAACCCTGAACTCCTGAAAGGTTGTTGGGGGGGCAAAACATGTACTCTGAACAACAGTAGCCAGGAATCTTCCCATTCTACATATTTCAATTTATAAGCTCTTCAAGGCCAACGATATTTTTCTACTCTTGGCTCTAGAACAAGCAAAACAGGTTTTGAAGGGAAAATTCTAAAAGGAAAGCGAAAAAAATGCCATCCTTGTGGCTAGCATATGCTGAGGAGAGGCCAGTAAGACCACTAGGACAAAGCCAACCCTCTAAAGGTGCTCTTCAAGCTACTACCTTCTAATGCAAAAACGTAGCAATTACAGGACTATGTAAATTTAATCCTTTGCAATACCACAGAGCATGGAAAACTAAGAATTTCCCCTTGAGTCAAGAGTATAGTTTAAGCTTTAATCATTCTTCCTTCCCCTTTTGCCAGAGGAAGAGCATTCTCTTGCTGCTCTCTAGTGGCAGGTGTTTAAGAGAAGATGCTGAATTTTGCAGCTTCAAATGGTTTTGCCCAGTAAATCTGTGCTGAATTAGTACAACTTACAAATCAGTGCAAACACTGTGACAAAGAATTAACTGGATATTCAGACATATAAAGAATTAACTGGATATTCAGGACATATAAAGAATTAACTGGATATTCAGACATCTCCCGTCAGTTACACTGTTCTTCAAGAAACACCTGATAAATGACCTTTCCTCCCTAAACCTCCCATCCCAAATCCAGCTATACTAATCATTAGAATCACACGCCTCAAGCCAACGATAAAGAAAGTTTTCCCTAAGAACTAACAAAACCAAAACTATTAAAGCAGTAAAGAGAAACATATCCTCAGGGCTGAGAATTTTATGCAAACTTAAGTGGAAGACTTGAGGACTTGAGAATTTACACTCCAATAAACACAGGGAGACTGTTTTTGTTGTATTCCAATATTATGGCAGCTGTTCCTAGTGAAAGGCTTAGCTGTGGCTACAAAAGAAAAGGAGCAATGAAAACAAAACAAACAGACAGACAAACATTTGGGGAAAAAACCCCACATACACACAACCAAGTGAAATCCTGTAAGTTAAGTCCAACTGCCTCCAAAATTAAAAACATGTTTTATTGTAAAGTTGCACTCCAATTAGTACCATAATTCTTTATAAACATAATATACAGTAAAATATTTTACATGTAGCACACCAGGTGTACGCTTATGATGTTACAAAAATTTACAGTTGAGGATACTTAGATTGCCGACTCTGACAGTGTGACATCGGGTCTCAGAAAGATGTGCAGTGGTCCAGAGCAGGCCACTGCGTGACCACTGACTGGTCTCTAACACATTCAACACGTCATCAGAGATGTCAGAAATGCTGCAATTTCTGGTTCTCTTTCACACTATTTACAATAGTTGTGAATGACAGTTCCTTATTACCTAATCTCCTTGTTCTAGAGAAGGCCTCTCATCACCAGCTGTTCAGAAATGGATGGTTTCTCTTGGAGGAGGGCAGCTTACACGAAAACAACAGAATGGACGACTTAGGAACTTGGGGAAAACAAACCAAACAACTTTCCCCGCAAAAAAGAGAATAAAAAAACACCCTGATACACCTCCTCTTCCTCTCCCACATCTGTTATTCACATTCTTCCCTCTCCACATACACACATTCATATGCACATGTAAGAATATAAACAGTAATAAAAACTTGGAAAGAAAGCCTTACCCCACTGCCTCATAAAAGGCTGGGACCTTTTTTTAAAAGTGTACATTTCAAATATAAATTAGAGCTTCTTAAAACGTCAAGCTAATAAATGCTTAACATTAGAGAAAAGACGACATTGGAGGAAGCCATGGCTACCTTCGCACTGCAAGTGTAAACAACATATGTCCTGCCATAGTTAACACCGCTTTCTTCTTACCCAAAACTGCAGAAATACCTCCTTCACCTGTGCTTTAAGCTAACTGCAGCATTTCTGCATCATACCTGTCACATGAACGGTATTTTCAGATGGAACTGATACCACCGAAACAGGCGAGATTCTGCGAGGACAGTACACAGTAGTGTATGTTTCCTTAATGCTTGGGAAAGAGCAAGTTAGCATTTCATTCCGAACCAAGCACGGGGTTTGTGCTCGCATTTGCCATGGAGCACTGAGAAAAAACAAAGGGGAATAAACAAGACCATTGCCTGGAAATTACTGGAACTTGTGAATTAAGTGGCAGCAGGAGAATGTAGAGCGATTTGTTTACCTTCCTGACGATTGCTGGCAGATTTGCAAAACAAACCACAACTGGCAGAGAGAAGAGATACAACCTCTGGCCCTAAACAGAAACATTCAGTTCTCCAAGTACTGGAATATGCTTCGGCTTTGACTTGTTTCCTCTGTGCTGCCTACCCTGGGCCGTTTGGCCAGAGACGTTATTACTGCAGTAGGACCTCTTTTCTTCACCTGCAGGGGAGTAGGATACATTAGAACATACAAAATCTCCAAAAAGTTTAAGTTCTGAATTATCAGAGAATTATTTGCTGTGAGAGCACATACTAGGAATTCACAGAGAATATTTCAAACAGCGGTGCTCTTAACTACTTGGCAGTGCTTAATGTCTGTACGTTTAAATAATCTACACAATTGGCAGCACATTCCACACAATCTTTACCTGAAGTTTTGATTTCTCCTTTGCCTCTTCGCTCTTCTCTGGGGAAAGTGTATGAAAGACAAAATTCCTTGAATTTCGAGGTGCGTTTGGATTAAGATCTGACATTGCTGCGAGTTTCTGAAGGACAGCTTTAGGTCTGTTCAAGAGAGACCCATTTTTTATCTGAAGAACAAAGAAATGCTGCATTAAACCACTCCTGCGAACAAGACAGCTCTTCGAGCAGGCTACTCCTAACAGAAAAGAGCACTCCCCACTGAAATGCCACTCACTACCATACAAACCAGAAGAGGGCGGAACCCAGGGTGAGCTGACTTTGCTGGGTTCTACAGACGCAGTTTGGAACCAGCATTTTCAGAACCATTACCAACCTGGATGTCACTGGCAAGTCTGAATGCTTCAAAAGGGTTCCTGGGTAAGAGCGTTGTGTCTTGTACCACCACTGCTGGGCTTGCTGGCAGAGACAAGGAGGAAAACGTCAGTTCCTGAACTTCATTTGAAAGAACAGAATTTTGTATCAACTGAAGAACTTAGAATTGATAACAGACGGTAAAAATCATAGGGAAAAAAAATCTCCATCAAATTATACTATGAGCCACGGAACTGCCAGGTGACTGGCAATTAGTTCTATCAGTAAGAAGGGAAAATTTGGTTTTGAAACAGCTTTGCACACTTGGAGACATGTTTTTGCCGCAACCAAGGAAAATGTAAATTTATTCTCACTCTATTACATATTTTTTATGTCACAGACATTTGGAGAAACTGCTAAACTGAGTGTCACTTACAGTCTACTCTGTGACTTAAAAGGCAAGCAAATGAAGAATAAAAGACTGAACAAAGATGTAGAGGAATTCACTTCCACTCTACCATTTTTTTCCAGAAGCAGTGCACTATTTTGTTAAGTAAATACACACAGTTATCATCAACCTCGCAGCTGCATGTTTTCAATGCTTTTATACCTTTAGCTTTTCAAGTTCTGGAAGACCTGAGCTTGGCCTGGTGTAAGAAAACTAAACAGTAGAGTTTTCTGATCCGTGGCATGCTTCACTGGAGACCACAGGTGACGACTGGAAGTTAAACTTTCCTTCTCTTATTTGGTTGTCAAGTCAATAAAAAGTAAGCTTACCTTTCTTCTGTAGGGACTTAGCAGTTACTTTTTTTGCCAGTTTCATGAACTGGCTGTCTTCACCAATTTCTTCTTCCTCCTCTTCCTGCTCTTTATTTTTTTCCTTCTGCAGCAGAGAAGACACTTTGTAAAACTGAAAGAGCTCATATTAAGAATTAACATTTCATTCAGTATTTTAAGTAGACCAAGTCTTTTCATTATGTAAATTAATATATTCATTTTTATTTACTTTCTATTGTAAAAGTTTATTGCAATTTCTTAGATATTTTTCATCCTCATTCTATCAATGAACATCAAACGTGTAGCATCACATTCAGCTGACAAATCTGACCTAATACCAAAACTTCAAGTTATGCTCCCAGCATAAGAGACTCATTTCAGCTTTGAAGCTGACTTATTTTGCCTTGTTTTGACATAGCTGTTTTGCCTCTCCCTTCTGAATTCTCTGTACAATACTTGCAGAAGAGAAGGAGCAGAATTCATGATGAAAAACAAAGAGACATTTACAAAGGGTATTTTTTCCAGGGTTTAATTTGAGGAACTAACAATTTCACGTCTAGCAATGGCATGGAGAAAGACTGAGCAAGGTGCCTTTCTTGACGCTAATTAATACCTGCTCACGAAGCCACTGTTCTCGTTCAAATCGCTCTTTCCTCCATTTCGCTTCTGTCTCATCAAACTGCTCATTTTCATCATCATTATCTGAATCTCTCTGAAACAAGTCAATCTGTGAAGCATAATCTAGACAAAGGAAAAAAATAAGTAGCTACCAATTTTAAGAGAGGCAATAAATATGTAGACTAGTAAAAAAAAACCCAAACAAACAAACAAAAAACCCAAACCAGAACCCCCCCAACCCAATTTAGTTCTGAAAGACTTTATTTACTTCTGAAAGACTACCGAGTGCTATTTCATACACACACACACTCTCTTTCCAATCCTTCACCCCCATCTGTTAACTCGGAATCAGAAAGGCACCTATGTTTTTCCATCTGAATCTCCTCATTCTGCCAGGGCCATCACTGTGCAGGTCACCATCGATGAGGTATCTCTCCTGGTACAAGCGTAACTGACGCTTGTCATCATCGAGCATTGCCTTCCTATAAACGCAGAAGAAAGGGAGCAGGTTAGACCGGATTATACCCGAGCCCTGACTTCACACACATAAATATATACTAATACTGTCACTGACATGTGAAATTTCTGTATTTGATTTTCCAATTCCACTTCATTAGGGAGTTCCTCATCGATAATCTCTTCTTCATATTCATTCAGGTCTTCACCATCGTATTCATCCTCACTTCCCACATCACTCCCTGACAGCTCTGCCTCGTCTTCCATGAAATCCTGCAGTTTTCTGTAAAAGAAGGTTAAAAGAGTTCAGCTTGGTAGACTAATAATAACCACACAAGTCTTCTGAACGCAAGATTTATCTTCTGACATAAAATGAGCACATATCCTAAATAAGAAATTATGGTTAACCTTTAATTTTTGGTAAGACTAAGACTTGAGTTCTTGCACATTTACATACACAGCCTGCCAACATGCAACACCCCAAATTATTGTCATCCACCAGATTCCTTGTCAGTTGCCTACCAAATGTGATGGCAACGGTAACAGCCAATTACACATTTTACTTACTAGAACAAATAAAGCTCTTAAGGCATGAGGAATGACAGCAATATTCTTGCTCACCTTTTTTTGGTCAAAAAATGTTGCGTTGCTTTCATCATGGCCTTTTGATTTCCATCCATAATGAAAATTATAATGGAAATTCTCTATAACCCACCAGCAACGTAGTTAAACTCATGCAACGTGACAGCACCAAAGCAAAAAAAAACGACAGAGCCAACACCATATGAAACTACTAATGCTGGGGAGGGAATAATTATACACTAAATTTCTAGTGCTATTAATATTCTATTCTGCCTGGCAGTTAAGATACAAAAAAGATGCACTTACAGTTTTTTCTTCAAGCCCTGTCTATGTCTCAGCAGTTCTTCTTCTTCATCGCTCATTTCTGCTTCTTCAGCATCACTATCTCCATTTTTTTCATCCTATCAAAGAGAAAGTTTTCAGAAATTAAAGAGTTTCTGTAAGTGGATTGCTTTGTAATGACAGCTTCTTCTGTTCTTCAATCAATAAACACAGACTAAAACACCAGAGATTTTTCAGAGGATTTGCTATATCCACTATATCATAATATTTAGGAGATGTTTTAAATGATCCAAACATTGCTCTTAAAAACATTTCAGTAGCTTCCTATTGAAGTCGTGATATTTTGCATTGATGGTTATATTAAAAAAACTTAAGCAGATAAATGGAATTCTCTCTGTCAGAATACTGCAGCAGTTGCCTTGCTCCATCAGTTCGTACCTCTTCACTATCAAAGGCGTTGTCATCTGTTACAAGCTGAAAATCACCAAATTCTTCTTGCTCCTCCTCATCTTCCTCTTCCCTAGGGGAAAAGTAAATGAAAGAAACACACATTTTCATTTCACCTCCAATGATGGCTTCGCAATAGTTCAAGGCAAAATTTCAACCACCGCATGAGCTGGTCTTGAGCAATTACCTGTGAGTGCTCAAAGAGCTACAGTCCCTCAACAGCATTTACCTTTAAATGCCCCAAATCCCCACGAGCATTGATGTTTTAAGACCTCGGGTCTTCACTTGCAGAAACCATGGGACGAGCACTAATTTCCGAATTTGTTTCCCTCTAAAATTCCTCTTGGTTCCCTCTACCGTTCCCATTTGTTAAGTCTCGTTATCCTTTTGTCAGGCAGCCACACACCTTTCTGGTTTCATCAATGGAAAAAATGCAAGTATCCAACTTACATTTGGTTATGGTGCCTGTAGTTTGGCAACAGCCCAGAACAGAACCCAAAAGCCCTACATTCTAACCATCTTTTCCCAGTTTGATGAAAGTTCTTCAACACTCCTTTTACTATTAGTGAAAGACAAAGAATTTCCCTTCACAGTAGCTGTGGGAAACGGATTTAAAGAGTGACAGCTTTACCTCCAAAACAGACCACACTTTGCAATGATGTCAAGTAAGACGACACATTAAGAGCGAAGCAAGACAACTACCACTATAAGCTTTTGTAAATTTTAGGAAGAACAATGCTAACCTGTCTGTGGGAAAGGAGCCTGAACAAAGCGCTAGAGCTTCTGCCATTGGATCGTCTATGTCACTGTCTTTTTCTGCCTTGGAAGATACCGAAGATGCCCACGTTGGAGAACCTGCTACAAAAAGTAGTAAGATGGCAACTTATTAGACAGATATACTTCTACTCTTCAAATGTCAGAGAGCATCCTACAAATGACAGTTAACACGCTCCCACAAAAGCGACAAACTGTTAGAGTTCTCAGAAGTCTCGAAGTTCCACGTTGTACATTAGCGCTCAGAACTAAAGGGTACCTTAGCGTAAAGCTTATAAATCAAGCAACCAGCAAAGCTGAAAACAGAATTCAAGACATACTCTGAGACACAAATTTTCCCGAGCAAAGATTGAGCAATTCTTCCATGTTCTGCTTTTTGTTGCTGCTGGTATTTGGCACATGTTCAGCTTGGCTGCTAAACTGTCCAGAACACAAGTCCAGTAATTCATCCATATTGGCATCCATTGCATTCTCATCCATACTCGCCAGAGGCAACTGATGCTTCGAGGACTGGTACTTATTCCGATGTTGTCCAACATTCAGGAACCTGAAAGAAAGTCTGTAGTTAGAAAAGTTTTGCTGGTCTGTGTGTCCAATTTCTGTTAAAGGACACAAAATGTCACCTTTTACACCTACCACTTACCCATCTGCATCAAGCAGCTGGCTCTGAGTGTCATCTTCCAGAGAAAATTGAAACTGTGACTCCCCAGCCCCTGGAAATAAACTCTTCGGCTCAGGAGAGGCATTATACAAGTCCTGGGAATCTTCTATGGGAAGAGAGGGCTCAGACGTCTTTCCTGAGCTCTAGTCAAAGGAATGTAAAGTATACAAATTATTTGTTTTGCAATCCTAGAATTCAAAAGTAAGAATGAGATAAAACATTTAAGCTATTTTAAATAATTAACATTATGCAGGAGTTAAGTATGCCCACACTGCTCTAATAAATCACAGGAGTTCACTGCCATCAGATGTTGTGCAGCCCGTGTAAGTATGCTAAAAAAAAAAATATTTATGACGTACACATTTTAGATACCAAGAACAGATTACAGCATCTTTTCTTTGATGTTTTTGAATGTAAGTTTTTAGAATGTCATTTTTATCCATTCCAATTTTCAACTCCAAGGACAGTTTGCTTTCCTGAAACCTTACTCATATAAAAGCATTTCACTAGATGCCGCCTTCTGCTATTATTTTTTTGATAGATATGACAGTTGGGATAAAATACATTTATTCACTACCCATTGTATTAATATATAATGTGAAGAGGACTGAGAGCCTTACCTTGGAAGCAGAGCTGATAAAGCTTGTTTTGAAAAAACCTGGGGAAGGCGACCTGAAACCTCCTGCTGCAGACAAAAAAGTCCCCCCACGTGACATCTGTTTGTTACAGGGCTGATAGGACGGAATCATGGAGCCAATCAACTCAAAGCTGCTGTTATGGCTGTTCTCTTTTGCTAGTGTTGGTAGAGAAAATGAATCATCATCCTCTGAAAAGAAAACAAGTATTTAAATATAGCGCTTAACAACTTTTTTTTTTGGTGATCCAGTAAAACCTCAAGATACTATTTTGCAACACCAACACCTTGCTAAAAATCCATTATTCTGTGCTCACGTTGGATTTCTTTATTCATAGAAGATGTATATTGCACGTTTTTACTGAATTTCATCTTGATTTCTGTTTTAATATTTTTTCCAGTATCACTTTGAACTTAACTTTCCTCTAGTTTTCTCAAGCCCTCATTTCTTTCATCAGTCTAAACTTTTATAAGCACACCGTATTAACTATACAGGTGATGAAATAACAAAAATATTGAATACCAGTCCCAAACAGAAACTTCTCCATGTGCCATGTAAAAAAATATGCTAGCTACAATAATAGTTCTACTTTACCTAACTTGGTAGGTCCTTTGTCTGCAGCTTCTTCCATTTCAAGTTTCTCATCAGGAAGAGAATATCTGCAATTCATTAAATAAAAGGTATTTACTAATATATACAAGATGAATTGCTATTCTCTGTCCAACCAAATTGCAAAAACCAAGGTAACACACAAAACCACATCTAGTACATTTTGATTAAGAAACAGCTTATTCCACTAAACAACAATTACAGTCATTAAGTTTTTTTAAAGAATATGTATGAATGCACATATACTTACTAGAACAAGATAGAAAAAATACTTTAAATACTTTAAATCAAAACACCTACGTTTATTGATCAAATTTAAAATTGCTCAGGCACCATTTTTAAAGCTTGGTTTATTTACCCCATTTTGGAGGAGCTGTCCTTAAAAAGCATCAATGTAGACTCTGTTGAAGGTGGTTTGGGAACAGAATCACAGTGTACAGATTTCTCCAGCTTTTCTCCATCACTTGATTCTTTGTCGGTTTCTTTGTCACCATCTTCAACATGTTTCTCTTCTGTATCTTCATTATCTTCCTCTGCTTCATCCAGCAGAAATTCCACATTCTAAAAAACATCCCCAAACACAGCAGAGGTATGGTGATCACTGTTTTGGTCTGTCAACCTCCTTGCATACTTTTCAAGAAAGCGTTTTAACATACAGAGGATGAAGCTGAGGGACATTCACAGTTCTTACATGCACCTATTCCACTCTGAGACAACCGACACAGAGGTGCTTGAAACAGCCAAGCTATCCTGATCCTTTTGAAAAGGAAAGGCCATGGCAAACTCCACCCCAGATCAGACAGGTGACCTCCGTTTGTCCCCTACTAGCAATGAACCAGGGACATATAAGAAGAGAAAGTGTCACCAAAATCTTTTATACACTTATATTTGTTTTTAATATTGTTTAGACAAATAAAGAAAATACTAATAAATTCAGTGTTAGACAATCCAAATCCCAAACATACTAACTGTAGCAATTTTTTAGCTTCTAGGAAGAATTCTTGGCAATTTCCCTAATATTTATAGTGTATAAAAGTCTTATTTCATTGGGGAGAAGCAGCAGAATTGAGAAGCTGACTAGATGATGCACAAATGTTACATACGGACCTCATGATTGCCTTCTTCCTCTTCCTCAGAATCATCTGTCATCTCTTCTTCATCCTCTTCCTCCTCCTCCTCTTCCTCCAACATCTCCTCATTATCCAGTTTAAACAATGCTTGCCGCTTTTGGCGTTCCTCAGTCCTGCGGAGTTTCATGGCCTCCTGGAGTTTAGCCTTCAGCGCTTGTAGCTTTTCACCTGGACAGAAAGGAATAAATCAATATATTAGATGTACTACAGTGAATCCTTAACTTCATTGCCTTCAAGCATCCAATCTAATGTAACTATGCATATAGAAAGGGAAGTAAAAAATTCCTTGTTTTTAAATGTTTTTATGCATTGATCTGCCAGCTAGAAGAGCCAGAGCAGTTAGTTTCAACGAGCTCAGTTTAGAGAGACCACGCAATCTCATGAATTATCAAGATTCCTCATTATCCGTAAGTGCCACTGGTGCAGCACTCTGAATGAGAATCGGGTCTGTCTCTCCACTGCGTCTTTTGGGAACAAGAGCATCTAATTGCCGTGGGCAGAAGTGCTATAGTACATGAAATAATTAAGAGCAGTTAAAAATAACACATGCCCATAGAACCAGCCAAATAATCTATTTCTTGTAACGGATACTATGGGAGAGTCACATTCCACCATATTTTTGTTTGCAAATACATAAAATTCTACTAGAAACTGCAGCATAGAAATAAGGAAGCATGAGAGATCTAATAAATAGTAGTAGTTCACAAGAAGTCTGAGAGTTACATTCAGAGGGTTGATGGAACACAACAGTGCAGACATATGTTTATAGAGATTTTTGTACAGATGGGCAGAAATCCAGAGAACCAGCCATAAAGATCTGACTGAGGCTGTCCTACACCAGCCAATGCTGTTTAAGAGGTCTATCAAGATTCATTTTTAAAACAGGGCTCGCCATTAGAGGGAATATACATACTAATTTTACAGATGAAGATCCCTTCATCTGCATTTCATAGGGCAGCATTGGGAAAGCGGGAATGAGAGAGGAAAAAAAAAAAAAAA
>VYZM01001185.1:101765-118069 GCA_013398915.1 Dromas ardeola | reverse complement strand
GACGGGGACAGCGCGGGGGGGAACGGGGGGGGGCTCCGGGTGCGCGTTGTGCTGTGCTTCCTGCACACGAGTCCTGCGAGCTGCACCATAACAGGTTGTGTTTTTGACATGAAGCCATTACTAAGAGTTTAAGGTGATGCCTTCTGAAAATACGGGTGTTATTTTCTTTAACAAACTTTAGTTAAATATTGGCGGTATTTTGCATGTGGCATTTTGCTGCTTCTGTCTTATTCCATGATTATTCTTGTATTAAATGTCTGCAAGATGTATTTCATGACCGTAACAGTCTGTGCATCTTACCCATCAAGTTCCTGATCAAACTATTGGTAGTGTTAATTTTGGTGCGATAACACTACTAAAGTAGTGTTAATTTTGGTGCAATAGGAAATGTTTATTGACACACAGGTGCAATTCCAGAAGAATCTAGATTTTAAGCCAGCGGAGGGCTGACTCGGAGAGTCTGCTCTATGTGTATATGCTGTCGCGTGTCCTCTCTGGCTTCCGACTGTAGCAGTAGATCCTCTTTTAGTTTTATAAAACTGCTTCCTGTCTGAAGTAACTTGGTTGAGGGTGCTTAGTACACAATGGATGCAGAGTAGAAGAAATTAAAAGAGTAACAGCACATGTAACCCTAGACAGGCTGATCAGGTAAAAATCCGGAAGAAAATCAGTGTGACTTGCACTGCAGCCAGTGGCCTGGCTTCAAATGGGAAAACAGTTCTGAGCTTGTTGTCTGGAATCCTTTGAGAAATAACTTCAGAAAGGAGAAGATGTAAGTTTTATCTCCCTTTATCAAAACTAACGGAGGGCAGCGTTGCCATGCTGTTTAAAGAACTTGTCAATACCGAGAGAGGAAAATGGGTAAATATAGTTGTCATTTAATCTCTTGCAGGAGGTCAGTGCCTGCACTTACTTCAGACTAATTAGTACGGGATTAATGGATCATCTCTCTAGTATCCAAATAAGCACAGCAAACTTTGATTGCCCTTGATGATTCATGCTCGCCCAGACAGCTGTAGTGTTTTAAAGTACCAACTTGTGGGGTACGAAACCCCACAACTGGTTTTGCTGTGGCGCTGCGAGCTCTTCCTGATGGGTGGCAATTAGTCAGGAGGTGCGGAGCCAGCGGCGTGTGGCGTGGGATGTCTGTGGCCCAGCAGCCACCCCGCTGCTGCAGCTTCGGGAGCTGACGTGTCGAGTGGGCTAGGGCTGCTTGCATGCTCTAAGTGTTACTTCTGCTTAAAAATACTCCAAAGTTACTGTCCTCAGACCGGTAATTTTAATTGGTAATATAGTAGCCATTGGACGGTTTACAAACCCAATGTAGAAGGCTCCTTGGATTTGGTCCTGGGTTTAGTTCAGGATTGTGTTAAAGTTTATTGCTGCACCCTGAAGTGTACCCAAATACGAGTTTCATCCTCCCACAGCTGATCTGCCTTTCTTCCCTCCTGGTATAAACTGCGAGTCTTTGACTTAAATGGATACTGGTAGGTTGATACAGTTTTATGATACTAAATTTGCTCTAAGTTTTATGATTGGTTTACTATCGCATTCTTGTATTGTAATATTTTTTTCCCCTCTCCTTTGCTACTCTACCACAGAGGGAAGAAGCTTTGATTGCACTAAGCATTGGCAGATACAGACAAAATCCATGAAAATATACTAATTCAGTTTGGTTTGTGTGCAGCGTCAACTGAGGCTGTGATAGATTTTTATTTTTTTTTTTTTAAAAAGGTCTGTTTAATCTTGTTAACGTGGTATCTCAGATGTTAACACTTTGAGGAAGTTAACTAAAGACTTAACTAGTGACTAGCTTGCGTGTGAATACTTTTTCAAACCTCTACTACTTTCTTTTCTAGAACTGTTCCTGAAGTTCTTACTTACAAGTAAATCATCTTCTCCACATCTGTTAGGAGTCTATACCTGTCTTCATGCTTTCTCCCTTACTTTTCTTTTTAAAAGAAAGCCTAAACCTTTCCTCACTCCTTTCTTCGTGTTGCGATTTTAAATTGACTGAAATTTGCTGTAGGAGAAAAGTATTTCACTATTAACAAAAGTGACCTGTTTGTGATGTAAAGGAAATGACAAAACTGTTTTAGCTTAGATCCAATAGGGAAATATGCTTTTAATTTAGTTTAGAATAAAAATATCCCATACCCATTTCCAGATAATATCAGTTTTCAGATAAAAATTAGGAATGTATGTCCTAAGTGTGCCAGGAGTGATGATCATTAACATCTGGACTTTAAGCCGATAGTGGGGAAAAAAAAAAGAAAAAAATGTGGCTTGTGTGGCTATTGGCTAGTTCTAGAAATGGTGGCAGGAATATATTTATGTTATATAAAAATGCTTAATATGTAAATGGTTGCATTCCATCTCGGGACTCTGTCAAGTTCATAACCACAGTCATGAATAAATGTCATTAAAATTTTGAGGATGAATTATGGCACTAACCTATATATGCTTTAGGGAACACATTTTTTACCTGGAAGTTCCGAGCAGCTGGGAGGCTGCGAGCCACTTGGAACGTCTCCATTTGCAACCTCAGAAAGCTACTTAAGATTTCTTTCTGCCCTGTCAGAAAGATGTTTCAGCTAAAGTACACCTGAAATGATACTGCACTGAATGATCAATTACATCTTATGGATATTTATTTGACTTCCCTAGGGCCCCCGGCAAGCCTTTTCCAGCCACCCCGTCGCCCAGGCCTGGGAACTGTTGGGAAACCCATCCGCCTCCTGGCCAACCACTTTCAGGTTCAGATCCCCAAGATTGATGTCTATCACTATGATGTAGATATCAAACCAGAAAAACGCCCCCGAAGAGTGAACAGGTATGAGTTGTTTAATAAAAAAAATTAAAAGAGTGTATATGCCTCAACTGAAGAAAACTGTACATCCTGGAAATTCTTCATCTGCTAAAGGCCAGCTTCTGTTTGTACCGTGGTTAGCACTTGCTCTTCAGTGAACTGTAATATAATATTCTCCTTATTTTTATTAAGATGTTTTGCAATTGGGCTGTAATCTGGAAGGCTCTAGGAAATGTACTAAGCGTTGAACTACAGCTGGTTTTATTTTCCAGTCTACAAGTGAGTGTCCCTGATAATTGTTCCACAGTCTATTACACAAACGTGCGTTAGCAGCTGAGGGGAGGGAATTCAGCTTGCAGATTGATGCCAATGTTTTAGGGTCCACACACAGATGCTTTGCCAGTAGAATCAATCCACAGAGCACCCCCACCCACCTCAAAGCAGATGTTTGCACCTGTGTTTGAACAGCTCTCCAGATTCCACTGCCCGTGTCTCTGCTGACAGTACGGGTACCTGCCTTGTGTGTGGACAGCTGTATGCTGAAACTTCGCTCTCTTAATCTGGAAGTGACTTTTAAAACTCCTGGTGTTGACTTGGGTACGCTCTAGTGCATTCCTGTTTCTGCTACCTTGCTCATTTAAGAAAATGGGAAAAAAGGAATTTTAAACTATATAAGACTGTTGCTGGATTTTTGTGTTCTTCAACCTAACTACCTAACTCCCTCTGTAGAGAGGTGGTGGACACTATGGTGAGGCACTTTAAGATGCAGATATTTGGGGATCGGCAGCCTGGATACGATGGGAAACGCAACATGTATACTGCACACCCGTTACCTATTGGCCGGGATAGAGTAAGTGTTACTATAAGCAGTTTTAAGTTTTTGTGGGAAAACTGTTACAGTTTTGTTTGAAAAGTGTACTTTTATTGACATAAACCCAAAATGCTGTCACCCATATTAGTATAGTCTTGGAAGTGACAGGCAGCGCCAGTCAGGGATCTCTAGGAACTTACTGGTGTTGTTCTGAACTTTGTCTTCTTTGGGGGGTTTCTGATTCCTGTCTCTTTAGTTGGAGTGTCAGTGAGTGTCAGTGATAGTGTGAATTAGTATGTTGTGCTCTTTCAGCTGCAAGTAGATTTTTATTTTTTTTTCACCCTGATGGAAACTTCCTTTTTCTCTGTTCTAACCCTTGTTCTGGTTGCTAAATGATAAAGTAGTTGTAGATGACAAAATACACTGTTTTGGTTTGGCTGCGCTGTTGAGATACGTCCTCCTGTTCCATAAGAACGTGTGGCACAAGTACCAGCAACAATGAGACCAGCTTGCACTGGCCCTGCGTGTTCTGGGCCGTGTTGCCAGCACCCTGGCTCTAACGGATCGCAGTCTGCATTAACCAGTCCTGATACACAACTTAACCCGTCTGCTCTTCTCCTTGGGGATCTGGTTCTTGCTGGTACAGTGCCACGAGGAACACATAAAATGAGTTCTCACTTATGCTTGGGGCTGATGGTGTGTGAAAATAATCATAGAATCATTAAATAGTTTGTGTTGGAACAGACCTTTAAAGGTCATCTAGTCCAACCCCCCTGCAATGATCTCAAGTACTGTGCTAGAACTCTGAGACTTGTGTTTCCCAGTGAGCCTTCTTTTTGACCAAATGGGGTTTTTTTTGCCTTCTGTTTGATTCACGAGACATCTTGCTATTAATTGGGTGACTTAAAAAAAAAAAATGACTCATGGTTCTCCAGAGCTTTGATGTCACCATACTAATTGCTACTTAAAATTTACACTTAAAGATACCTCACTGTGGTTTCTCAGATGAATAAATTACAAGCTTTCAAAATCTTAAGGAAACCAATTGTAATATTTCAAGAGAATTACACAAACTAATCATCAGAAATACAGATTCAAAGATCACCTAGGAGAAAAACATAAGGTTGCTTAGTGTTGTGATAGCACAAGCTTTTGTTGTGGATTGCAGACTTAATTCTGTTCTGACTCTTGTCAGGTGGACATGGAGGTGACACTTCCAGGCGAGGGGAAGGACCAGACATTCAAAGTGTCCATTCAGTGGGTGTCAGTCGTCAGCCTTCAGTTGCTGCTGGAAGCTCTGGCTGGGCACTTGAATGAAGTTCCCGAAGATTCTGTACAGGCCCTTGACGTAATCACACGGCACCTTCCCTCCATGAGGTGGGTGCTTTGGGTGCCTTCCTGACTGGCTTAATCTGTCCTAACGTTTGTATTGGTTATTGCTTGCTGCTATTATACTGCTTTTATACTTCCCTACGGTAGAAGGGATGAGGGATGCAGTTGTGTAATTCAATGCCTGCCTTACAAATTCGCACTAGAATAGGGAAATCTGATCTGAACTCAGGACTTGTATCTGCTGGTCATGTTTCTAACAGGAATTTGCTGTAGCCTTTCCAGCTGCGCTGTCGGTAAAGGCTTTTTGTGCTTGCCATAAGTTAGGTCTAACAGTTCTAATGTACTGTAGAAATTTACCATAATTTTAAACACTATAGGCATGAATGTAAAAACGTGTATAAGAAAAGAATGATCAAAGTGTTAATTTTCTGATTTTTTTTCAGGTACACTCCTGTGGGTCGCTCCTTTTTCTCCCCTCCTGAAGGTTATTACCACCCCCTGGGAGGCGGCAGGGAGGTCTGGTTCGGTTTCCACCAGTCGGTCAGGCCTGCCATGTGGAACATGATGCTCAACATTGATGGTATGTGGGAAATTCTGTCTCACTAATGTAACGGAGTTCTTGCTGCTTCTAAATTAAATGTCTTCTTTTTTTTTTTATCTTAGTGTCAGCAACTGCTTTCTATCGTGCCCAGCCTATCATTGAGTTCATGTGTGAGGTCTTGGACATTCAGAACATCAACGAGCAAACCAAGCCTCTTACGGACTCCCAGCGTGTCAAATTTACCAAAGAAATCAGAGGTAAAGGCTTGTTCTAAAGCTGCTGCAACAAAATACTGGAAACCGGCTCACATTACATTGTAATGAAAATTTGCAAGGCATTGGGAAGCTGGCATGTTCCTTTTTGCCCTCATTTTTCTCAAAGGTGACTCCTATGCCTCAATTTATTTAGGTGACTTTTGTGTTGGGTTTTCAGGTCTGAAAGTAGAGGTTACCCATTGTGGCCAGATGAAGAGAAAATACCGAGTTTGCAATGTTACTCGGCGACCAGCCAGTCATCAGACGTATGTATACAAGCACTTTCTGACCATTTTTAAAATCCTGAACCTATTAGGCATGCTAGGTATCTTGTTTATGCAAGAATAGTTGATTCTGGAGGTGAAGCAGCTGTGTCGCTTTACAAGAATGTTTAGTCTTAGTGGAGTAGAGGAATAGCGTGGGTTTAGACCACTGCTTTATTTCCTTCAACACTGGAAAATTGAAGCTATATCCTGACTTCTTAAATATAGTTATCAAAGGCTATAATTTTTAAAATAGCTATGAAAAATTCAGTATATTATCTATAAAATCTTTTCATAAAGAAGAGATCCAGTAGCTAAGGAAAATAAATGTTTCCAGCATTTCTAGTCTGGAATAGATTTTTCCATACCACTTTTTCCTTTAAAAAAAAAAATGATTGAAAAGTCTAACCAGAACAAATGTCTTTTATAGGTTTCCTCTGCAGCTGGAAAATGGGCAGGCTATGGAGTGCACAGTAGCTCAGTATTTTAAGCAGAAGTACAGTCTGCAGCTAAAATATCCTCACCTTCCCTGTCTCCAAGTAGGACAGGAACAGAAACACACATACTTACCGCTTGAGGTAAGAATCTCGCTTTCTCTTGTGCTGCGGTGTGTCCTGTGTGAAACGGTACCAGGCTGCCTCTCGCTGTCCCTGTGCAGGTGTGTAACATCGTGGCAGGCCAGAGATGTATCAAGAAGCTCACGGACAATCAGACCTCGACGATGATAAAAGCAACGGCAAGATCTGCACCGGATCGACAGGAAGAAATCAGCAGACTAGTAAGTGTTTTTTCCAGCTAAACAGTTGGCATTCGTCACTTCTTGCGTCTTTTCCAGAAGCATTGTAGCATATGTAACGATAAGCAGAATGACCAAGAACTGCAGAAGTTAAAAAATCTGACTTCTTTAAAACAAATCCTTTTAAATAGAAAGCCTATTCATGGCAAAGAGGACAGAGCCACCCGAAGCATTTGGTCTAGTTACATAAATATTTTCTTGTCACCAGGTGAAAAGTAACAGTATGGTTGGTGGACCTGATCCATATCTGAAGGAGTTTGGAATTGTTGTCCATAATGAGATGACGGAGTTGACAGGCAGAGTTTTGCCAGCACCAATGCTGCAATATGGAGGCAGGGTGAGTTTTCCATGTCTTGTACAATACCTTGTCCTGAGGTTATTTAAATTCATTAAGCATTCCCTATATCTTCTCATAAGGCTTCCTTTGTATGAGCGCTGTGTTTGGCTATAGTCAAAACAAAGCAGCATTTTATTTTTAATTTGCCTTTGGATTTTTATCTAGAACAAGACTGTGGCCACACCAAACCAAGGTGTGTGGGACATGAGAGGGAAACAGTTCTATGCTGGCATTGAGATTAAAGTTTGGGCTGTTGCCTGTTTTGCTCCTCAAAAACAATGCAGGGAAGACTTACTAAAGTAAGTATTTTCCTCTATGTTCAGGAAACTTATTTCAAGGTTTATTTTCCTCATATTTCTGAAAGGCGTTATGTAATAGGAGTTGATTTTAATGCATCGAATAGTAAAAAGAGGAAATGACAGTTCTGCAGTGTCTTAAATATTTACAATTTGGGAGGAGACTATGACAAAGTTCATAACCTAATTGGCCAGCCAGGAAAGCATTAATTCCCTTGCCACTGAGGCTGCGTTTCCTGCTCTGGAGACTGCATTCTGCTTGTATTCTGTTGTTTTTACAAATAACTGATGATGGTCATTCATTCTAAAACCGGAACTATTTTTTTTCTTAACCTTTACTGCCTCCCAGGCAACACGCCCCACATTTTTTTCCCCTGTCCTTCAAGTTACTCTACAGAATCCTAAAGATAGAGGTGGTGTGAACCACTGAAATGTTTGGCAAAAATCATGGCTACAATAATGCTCAGATAAGTTTGGAGGAGGAGTAAGAATCTGCCAGAGCATCAGTATTAGTTTGGGAATCTGCCTTAGTGTTCAACTCAAATGTATGTTTGTTTCCCCAAGACTTCTAAGATTGCAGAAGCAGAGGCTTATGAAACCTCCTCAAACAGGATTAGAATCCCCTTAGTGAGTTTCTTAGCGTGATAGAATTGTTAAAAAATCATTACTGTAGTGTCAAATTGGAAGTGCTGTGAAATAGCTGAAACTGCTGTTAATCAACGAGATCTAAGCTAAGTGAAACAGTGAAAAAGCCAGGACAAATCATTTATATTTCATTTACAGGAGTTTTACTGACCAGCTGCGCAAGATCTCAAAGGATGCAGGGATGCCCATCCAAGGCCAGCCCTGTTTCTGCAAGTATGCCCAGGGCGCAGACAGTGTGGAGCCCATGTTTAAACACTTAAAACTGACCTACGTTGGTCTGCAGCTGATTGTGGTGATTCTACCAGGAAAGACGCCCGTGTACGGTATGGAGAAGAGGCTGTCAAGTGTTAATTAGTTGTGTGGCAAGTGGGCATCTTACTGTGCACTCCTGCGGGAGGAAGGAGATAGAGCAGGCAATATGTTCCATTTAAAAGGTGTTTTTGGAGATGGGTTTGTCAGGCCTGATTGGAGTACTTGTATATTACCAAAGAGCGAACTGAACCTTTGTTGGTGAACTTTTAAGGATATGAATTACTATAACATTTTGAGGCAGGGGGGAAGAGACAGCAGTTGGAACTACTGACCACTCAGGTCATTGGAACCACTAACTTCTTTTTCTGTCACAGCTGAAGTGAAGCGGGTTGGTGACACGCTCCTAGGAATGGCCACTCAGTGCGTTCAGGTAAAGAATGTGGTAAAAACCTCACCACAAACGCTGTCCAACCTGTGTCTGAAGATAAATGCAAAGCTTGGAGGAATCAACAATGTGCTTGTACCTCATCAAAGGTGAGATTAAATCTAAAGCTTTCCTTGAAGTCTGGATGGTTGAGCAAAACAATGTCATTTGGTTTTGTTTGCTAAGGTGATATACTGTGTGCTTTAGAAACACTCCCAGTCTGAAGTGGACAGAGAAGGATACTTACGTATTCAGACTCTGCCTAGTGTAAGCCCTGTGCGGAGGCTCATCTCTAGTGTTAGAGCCATCCAGCAGTGTGTGTGAAAACAAGCCCTCAAAGGCTTCCCCGCCCCCCCCATATCTCTTTTTCTTGCCTTTGGGTTCACTCAGTTTTCCTTTTCCTCTTGCCACAAGCATACTGTATTTCATTCCAAATTGAAAGAAAAGGAGTAAGGAAGAGTGACTTGTGATAAATGCTTGTAACTTTGTCTGACTTCAGTCCTTTCCTTTTCACTTTCTGTTCTCTCTGGGCTGCAAGAGTTTGAGGCAGAGAACTTCGTCCTTAAAGATTCTGATGGGTTTTAGTTCTGTTGAATGGTTTGGATATACCTTCCTCGGTTGTAATTTTTTGTCCTTTCTCACCCCCTTTCTTT
This sequence comes from Dromas ardeola, assembly GCA_013398915.1. Classification (NCBI taxonomy): domain Eukaryota; kingdom Metazoa; phylum Chordata; class Aves; order Charadriiformes; family Dromadidae; genus Dromas; species Dromas ardeola. The sequence continues at coordinate 108,656 of VYZM01001185.1, read as the reverse complement.
GTATTACTGTTGTTATTATTTATTACTTAATAAATCTTATTCATATTAAACAGGCCCTCTGTGTTCCAGCAGCCAGTGATCTTTTTGGGAGCAGATGTCACTCACCCTCCTGCTGGGGATGGGAAGAAGCCGTCCATTGCTGCCGTGGTGGGCAGCATGGATGGGCACCCGAGCCGGTACTGCGCGACGGTGCGCGTCCAGACCTCCCGCCAGGAGACCTCCCAGGAGCTGCTCTACAGTCAGGAGGTGATCCAGGACCTGACTAACATGGTGCGAGAACTATTGATCCAGTTTTACAAATCCACTCGTTTCAAGCCCACAAGGATCATTTACTACAGAGGGGGAGTATCAGAAGGGCAGATGAAGCAGGTATTGTCTAATGATTTCCTGTTGCTTGTGAAAAGGGATTGGCCTTGAAAAATACATATATTTATGTGGATCGCGTTTGCTCAGGCGACAACTAACAGTTTTGTTGAGTTTTCCTGGGCAAGCACAATGTACAGTTATCCTGTCTGATCGTGTTCCTCACGAAGTGGCGTTTGTACAGGGAAAAAAAATGAAAGTAATATTATATGTACTGAATTCAGCACCTAATAGCGAAATCTTCTACTTCTAGGTAGCTTGGCCTGAACTGATAGCAATCCGGAAGGCCTGTATTAGTTTGGAAGAAGATTATAGACCAGGAATAACCTACATTGTTGTGCAGAAAAGGCATCACACCAGACTATTCTGTGCTGACAAAACTGAAAGGGCAAGTAATGTTGACTCCGTAAGAAGGAGGTGATGGCAACAGGAAAGTAAGATTGTTTGGTTAAGTGGGGTGGAATCCATCTCGCCCACTAAAATGGAATTAACCTGCACGAGCAGTAGCAGTTCTGTGCAGTAACGTGCTTTCACTACCGAAATAACCAGTTCCTCCTCTTTTTTTTTATTGCTCTAGATCAAGCGGTCAGATGGAACAGCTTGTTCCGAGCCCCTTTTGGAGTGGGCGTACTCTATATCCCTGTATTTGTGTATCTGGAGCTGTAGCCTGGGTTTTTATAGTCTGCGATTCCTGACTATAAACTGAACTAGCTGTTCAGTTTGTTGCCTGTTCTGTCTCCAGATGCATCTGGAAGAGTTGCCTATGGCACAAACCCACAAGCCGACTAAAGAACCTTCTTTAGGAAAGTTCTTGATCTCGGGTTTGCTTAAAAAATACAGATCGCTGGGGTGTGAGTGCATACAAGGGTATGAAATAAATTTATTTCAGAAAGCCTGCATTTTCAGATCCTGAATTACTTGTGTAGGCTTTATCCCACTCTGCAATTTTAATGGTACTGGCAAGTATTTTATTTTTCTCTGATGACACACCAATTGGATTTGGTGAAGTTTCTAAAAACGGACTCACAGAGAACATTTTCATTCGTTCTATGCAAATGACCTTGATATTTTTCCACCTTCTTGAGCAGTAAATTCTCAAACAGCTTTGAGTAGAGCCTACCTTAGGAGGTATTTTTGGGTCACTTCCAAAAAAAACCCATGGGCTAATAATAAACTTTCCTCAATAGGTGGGTAAGAGCGGCAACGTACCAGCAGGCACGACTGTGGACAGCACGATCACGCATCCTTCTGAATTTGACTTTTACCTCTGTAGCCATGCGGGAATTCAGGTAACGTTTCAGCTCTGCTGTGCCCAGGCTGTGGCACTAAATCCTTGTGGTTGCCCTGATGAGTCACGTTGCTTCTGTTTATAGCTTGGCAGACTTACAGTCACATCAGTTCGGTGCCGTTGGGCACTTACTCTTCAGTGCAGTGGTGGAAGGTACAACCTGCCGGTACCACCTCTGTCTTAGTTGATGCTCTCCGGCTGACTGCTCGTCTGTCCTCCGCAGGGAACCAGCCGGCCCTCCCACTACCAGGTCTTGTGGGATGACAACTGTTTTACTGCAGACGAACTCCAGCTGTTGACCTACCAGCTGTGTCACACGTATGTCCGGTGTACGCGATCAGTCTCTATTCCAGCTCCTGCGTACTATGCCAGGCTGGTAGCGTTTAGGGCCAGGTACCATCTTGTGGACAAGGATCACGACAGGTAAGGAACTGTGCCTCGTCGTCTCAGTAGCCGGATAGTGGACCTGAATTATACGCTGCTTGGCGCAGTTGTTCATGGTTCTCTGTGTGTGTCTGCGTTCTTGCAGTGCTGAAGGCAGCCACGTGTCAGGACAGAGCAACGGCCGCGATCCTCAGGCTCTGGCAAAGGCAGTGCAGATCCACCACGATACTCAGCATACCATGTATTTTGCTTGAGAGCATCTGGGCAGATGAGGCAAAACCAACAATCCATGCAGTCCTGAAGTGTTTGGAATGCCGACTGCTATAGCTAGGGCCCAGCTGCCTCCAGCCTGCCCACTACCAGCAGCTCTGAACAGTCGCACTGAATCTGTACTTCACAGCAACGTCTGATGCACCAACACAATTGAGCCATTTGTTTCATTATTTTATGTAATAGAAATTCATAGACTGTCTTTTCTGATGCATTGGACTGAATTTTTACCTCAAAGCGCAAAAGGCCGATCATCCTAAAATTTTTAAAGGACTTGGCACGAAAGGTTTCTATTGAATATTTTGCTAGCTATTGTTTTTAAGTTATCTCCTCATCCCATTAGTTTATCATGACGACTGATTCCCTGTCTCCATGCACTGCTTAGTGAGTATGCATATTATGGCAAAATGTTTTACTCCAGTTAAATGTAATTGTTCTATTGTGTGGGGCCATAGATTTTTTAATGGAGATTTTAGACTTCACTACTGTAAATGCCTTTTAACAAACATAACTTTCACAGGTGTTGCAGTTTTTTGTCAGTTTTACTGATTATCTTTTTAATCTCTGCAGACTTCGGCTGCAAAGCAATTGCACTATACTGCGAGTTCAAATAGGTGGTTCTTGTTCTGTGAATGTGTAATATAACCAGATAGTGATGCCTGTCAGTAGATTTTAATTATAATGGTTACAAATAATACTGCCATGGTATCGTAACAAGTACTGAACCATCATTTCCCCCCTCTAAAAATTATAAAAACAAAAAAAAAAATTAGCTTTTAGGTATTTTGCAAACTTTTACAAAAGTGCCCACTTTATGCTGCTGTGTGGTTTGATAAATCTAAGTGATTTTAAAACTTTTTTCTCATAGAAGGTTTAACTTTGGCAATAAATATTTGTTTTTTAAGCCCCCCCAACAGCGTAATTTTCTAGCTGAGGATTGTGCATGAGTTTAACCGACATCCTCGTGTCGTTTTCTGAACACGCAATTTGGCAGTTTCTGAAACTAATTAGAAAAGACGCACTTCCATGCTTTTTTTAAGAATTATTTTTAACTGTTTTATATTCACTCTTGGTGTCCTGTCTACAACATTTTTTATAAGCTTGGAAACTGGGTGTTACGTGTAGGAAAGGCTTGCCAACCTGTACAGTCTAAATGGACTGTGTGACAGGCAACCTAAGGACTTGTACCAGCATTTTAACCTTTTTTTCCCTGGGAATCTGGGTTGCGCACACAACTGCATCCAACAGCATGTTTAACCAATCTAAGTCTCATAATCTGATTCTGTCCCAGCCTAGAAATTGGGGTTTTTTTTAGTCTGCTTGGCTTTTTTCAGCTGCAATGTGTGATAAAGAAGGGGGGCTTGGTATCACTGAATGCTCTTGGAATCCAGGAACAGAGTAGGGTAAGACTAGGTTCCTCCTGGTGTTAATGTGAGTTAGCGCAGATGAAAAGCTTATTCCTCAACTGAGTAGAGCCAACAGCACTACTTTGATAACAGAACTTTGCGAAGTCCAAGGATTGCACTGTGGTCTCTGATGCTCGGGTGGGGTTTGCTGCTAAGTTCTCTGCTGTTCCAAAGCTTAGGAACCAGCCCCCTCAAAACTTCAGCAATAGGAAATGCTGTTTCCTTCAGTCTTTAAGCTTGTAAATAAATTAAAGTTTACATTTCTAAATGCTGGGTTTTTTTCAGTTGTAACAGAGTACACTGAACTAAGTCTTCAAACAGTTTTATAACCTTCTTTCAAGTAGTATGTCTCATTACATTAAGTTTAAACTTTTTTTCTGTTGAAAATGAGACTGAAGTGAACTCTGCTCCTGGCATGTACTGCGGACAGGTTTGGATTGGAAAAAAAAAAAGTTCCTTTTAGTTTTTTTGAATTTTTTTTAAAGAATACCTCACTTGTTTAATAAAATCAGGACATGTGGGTGGGAGACTGACCGCTGCTTCAGCTAGATGGCTGCTTTTCTCAGTACTCGTTCAGGGAGAATACAAAAAACCCCTTTTTAGAATGAACTCTGACTGACCCAACACACATGGAGAACTTTGGCACCTTGAAAAAAGACTGAGCACCCTTTTTTAGGTTATAGGATCAAAGATCGCTATTTTGAGTTTGTGCACTAGGCGAGAATGTGACTGGTTTAATCAAGGGTGCATAAGAAATACTTAATTTTATCACCAGTTAGTTAGTTGTCCAGTGCCAAGCACTCCTAGTTCAGATTGAGTGAAGCGAGAGCCTCTCCTTTGTTTGCCTGTGACCAGATGGAGTATTTAACCTCAGACTGTGCGGAGTGAGACCTCGGCTGGCCCCGGGACGCAGGGCGAGATCGCGACTCCATCTCCGGCTAAAACGCCGGTGAGGGTGCGGTGCTGCGGCTTCGGGAGGGGAGCGCTGAGGCTCAGCGCCGGCGAGGTCAGAGTCTGGGCAGCGCTGTCCTCCCCGGGTCTGATCCCAGTCCGGAGGTCGGGCTGGAGGGTCCGGATGAACCCCTTGGGACTGACCGAATCGTGATGCATGTGTCAATCAATGGGAAGATGTGCATTCTGTAGATGTAGTTCTTAGGGTGTTTTGGGTTTGTTTTTGTTTTTGGGTTGGTTTTTTTTTTTTTTTTATAAATAAAGCCTGTTGGCCACTGTTTAGCTATGTGGTGTGAAAGATTTTAAATGTAGCAAAGTTTAAAGAGTTGGGGAAGGGGGTGGTTGACATTAAAAAAAAAAAAAAAAAAAAGCAGAAATCCCATTTTCAACCCAGTTCTGCTTGCTTTGTGAACAGCTGAATTCTGAACAAGCTCTGGCAATCAGTAGTTAGCCTGTCTCGACCATTTGAACAGCCTGGCTTACGTGTTCTTCTTGTGAGCACCACAGTTCCGTGTCGTGCCTGTAGCTGCATCCAAAGGGCGCAAGCGGTGGCCGTGTCCAGGCAAACAAGCCCCTTCCCGCGGTGCGTCTTGTCCCCACGCCCGCCTCGGAGCTGCCCAACCTCAGCTTCGGCTGGCCCCGGGGAAGGGTGCCCCTGTTCAGATCCAGTGTTTGACAAAACCTACCCCCGAACTACCTTCGTGGATGTGCTGTAGGATTTTTTCTTGCTCAATAGCAAGGGAGTAACTCTGCTTTCATTTTCAGAAGGCAGGGTTCGGAGGGCATTGTATCAATACTGTCTCGACTACGAGGTTTTTTCCTTGTGCACTGGAGGAAAGATCTTGTAATATCACTTACAGATTTTCTTATACCTTGCTATTGACATTTTCATATTTCTATGTCTAGAGGCTGAAACTTCAGTGTAAAATGTTTGCATTTGTTCATTTTGACTTACGATGTAATTTTTGTTCTATATTGTTGGACTTGTAATGTTTAAAATTGTATTTTATTAACTTTGGACTGGATGTATGTCTATAGCAATACGAGGTACTCTTTCTAAACTGTTATGGGTGGGTTAGCAGCCCCATGTTGCGATAAGATGCTTGTCGTGTACAACTTGCAATGTATTTTTTTTTTTTTTTTAGCCTGCAGGGATATTTTGTGTTCATGTGTCCAAAAATAATAATAAAAAAAAAAATTGGCATTCTTGTGCCAAATGTTCTGTTTTTCCTCGTTGATGTCTAATAAATGCAATGTACAGAGTGAGCAACCGCTACTGTTGCCTGTAAACAAATGTCTTAAATAATTTAACTTTTAATTAAAACTTGTACACAACGTGTAACCTGTGGAACTCATTGCCACAACATACTTATTTCTGAGGTGAAAATTGATGAAATTGATGAAAATTGATAGAAATTGATGGAAATATACCTGGGTAACATCAGTAGTGACACTGAAAGGAAGCCTGACACTGCCTGTGCCCGGAGCCTGTGCCTGCGACGGGGAAGATGTTCACAATGGGTGGGTTTTTTTAACATTCTCGGCAATTATCTAGAGATACATCTAGAGAAAATATGGTGTCAGCAGACTCTGTATCTGCCTGCAGCAGTGATTCTATATGAGAGAGTCACAAATTAATAAATGGAAGAAGTCTTTGCTTATCTTCTCTATTTCAGGTGAGGGTTTGTTTCCTCAATGGTACTTCACTAAAAATACTACAGTAAGGGCAGAAAAAGCTTTTGGACAAGGCCAAAACGTGACAGCTCTGAATGAACTCGGGACATGGGATGGCTTAAAATAACGTGCGTCTTCAGCAAACCCCTGCTCTGGGCTTTAATTTTTGCAGTGGAGATCCTGCGGGTTTGGGAACTGGGATTGTTCCACCTCAGGCTAAACCCAAAAGCTTACACAGAACTTTATCCCAGTGCCTTCCCAAAACGGGGTGAAAATGGCCTGGATGGAGCCCAGGGTACGCGGGGCTGGAGCTGCCCGAGGCCTCCACACCGGCCCCTGCGCAGAACGCCCCCACGCGCTGCAGCGAGGCGTGAAAACGCTCCAATAACTGGAATTTCTGGGGCTTTTGTCCATTACCCGACACGATCCAGACTGGGATTACAAACCTGCTCCTGCTTTGCGTTGTCTTGAAGCAATGCTCCCGGGGTTTCTGACTTTATTACTGAAGTAGCGCCACAGGGTCAGTTTTTTCACTCGTCAGTCTAACAAATACGG
>VYZM01001185.1:73055-100815 GCA_013398915.1 Dromas ardeola | reverse complement strand
GGGGAGGGGGGCGGCGGGGGGCGACGGAGGGGCCGGTGCGGGGCAGGATCGGGGGGCGGGGCCGGGAGCATGGGGAGCCCCTAAAGCGCGGTGCCGGCCCTGTGCAAAGGGCCTGCTTGGCACCGGGCACCGGCAGGGTCCCCCCGTCCGTCCCCTCTGGCTCTCTGTCCCTCCCCGCCTGTGTCCCCCCCGGCTCCCCGTATCCCCCCCCAGCGCGGGGTTGCGGGGAGCGGGGCCGGCGATGCTGCGCGTCGTGACAGCACGAAGCGGCTCCTTTCCCCGCACCGGGGGCATGCGCGGAGCCGGGGCTGCGCAGGGCGAGGGGCCGCGGGGGCTGAGCTCCAGAGTCACCACCGTGTCCCCAGCTCCCCCCAATCCTGCCTCCGCATGCACCTGATGGTGCTTTCCGTCCTGGACCCCTCGTGCTGGATGCTCCGCAGGGGCTTGGAGAACCGTTCTTCCCCAAAATTCGTTTGCCCACATCGGCAGATGCTCACTCGTGAGCATCGCAATCTTGTGCTGCTCTAATTTGCACAATTTTGGTGCCTAAAATAAGGCAGGAGGAGGGGGGGAGCAATGGGGACCGCTGGCCTTTCGCAGGTCTCATGCTGGCAAGTTTGCTGCCCACTGTAATGTGGTGGGTGAGATTTTGACATCAAACTGCTGCACGTCTGCAATCAAACTTTGGTCCTTCCTTACAGTATTTAATTTTAAGCGTGGTGTGGAGATCTCTTCATGTCTGTGTTACCTTCTGGCTGCCAGCGCTTTGTGTTTGGGGCTGATTTACTGGCCTCTGGAAGCCGTGATTTGGTGGCTGCGTGAGAGTATCGCGGGCTTTGCCGGCACCTCAGAGCGACGCAGATAATGCTGCCAGCATCCTCCTACCGCCAGCCTTAAATAATTCTGTTAAGGTGCTTTAAAACAACCTCTCAGGTGGGATGTGGCCACGCTCGGGGGTCATGTTTGGGTTTCAGTCCCGCCAAGGGCACGGGGGTCCCCAGGGCAGTGGGGGCTGTGCTGGGAGTGGGGCTCTGATGCTGAGCTCTTGCGAGTTTCCATTTTCCTCCCCAAATCCGGCTGGGGGACGTCTGCTCCCACCCACATCACCCTGCGTGCAAGGGAGACATTTAGCCCATGTCGCAGGAGCTGCTGCGGATCCTGCCCTGGCGTAGCAGCCCTTTGCCCACCGACGGACCCCAGGTACGGGGCTGAGCCTCGCGTATGAGCTCTGCCGCTGCCGCGCTGCGACCTGCCAGGGTAATAAAGCAGAAACCCGGCATGTGCCTGGATGTGCCCAACGTGAAGATGCCTGGAAAGGCGACGGGAGAACCTGGGACATCTTCTGACCTGCAGGCACTGCTCGGGGGGCACACACATGCTGATTTTAGAAACTAAAAGTCAGTTTCCCGCCAACTTTTAGTTTTCTTTATCCCTCACAAACTTCCTAAAAGCTGTTAATCTTAACCATTGTCTTCCTGTGCTAAACCCTGCAAAAACCCCAAAGCTGTTCCGTCTGTTGGATCTCTTTATCTTCAGGAAACATGAAATCGCACGTGCCTGTTTCTGGGACGGGATTATATCAAGAAACAAAGCCGGGAGAAGCACCTTGCCTGGAGATACGGCATGGATGATTTATCTCTAAACACTTTCTGCAGCCTCTCTCTAAACCCAGGGAAGAACAAAACAGGGACGAGTTACTAAGATGGCAGACGTTAAAAAGAAGACAAATCAGGCAGAAAAGCACTGCCCTTTCGGCAGGGTGATGCGTGGCAGAGCTGCGTGCGGGTTTTAACCTCACCGGGAGCCCCCATCGGGTGGCTCTGCGGGGCTGCCCATGGTGCGGGGCTGCGATGGGACACAGGAGTCGGTGTCGCCTTTGTCCTGTCCCCTCTAGCACTGGGGCTGCCTTTGTCTGCTGCTCCTGGCTCTGCGCGTCCCTGGCCGCTGCCTGGAGGGTCTGCAGGAGCGGTGCGAGACCCTGCGGGGCAGGCAGGAGGGGTGGCAGCTTTTGCCCGCTCCGGGTGCCATTAGCGGTGATCCCGGGCTCGTGGTGTGGGGTCACACAGTCCAGACAAGCCGCCCGGTGCGTTTGGTGTTCTCATGGTGATTGGTTGCTTCTCACACCCCGTCAGAGGGATGGAGAAGAGGGACGCGGAGCCGCTGGGCAGCCAGGGCAGGCTCATGCCACCGTGGGTCGAGCCCTGTCCATGTGGCTAGCATCGCCACGCTGCTCTCCCAGGAACCAAAGCAGCTGGTTTGCAGTCCCTGTGAACGGGTGCCATGGGGATGGCGATGCTCTTGCTGCTGTTTGTTGTGCTCTGTTGTACCATCCGCAGGTTTGGTCTCTGGCCCGGCTGGGACTGCAGGACTGCGCATGTTGGGTTGCGGGGACACCAGCCTCGGCTGTGCCAGGGCAGTTTTTAACTTGACACTTTCAAGTTTGTCACCTGTGATTTGTGAGCGGAAAGCTGATGTTTGACAGGGCACAGTGGTGCCCTTTGCAGTGCTTGGCTCTCGGTGTCAAGGATACAAAGAACTAAACTGTTTTCAGAAGTAAATACCGTAGTAAAACAGATTAGAGCCCGTTGTGGCGCGTTTCTTGGACGCAGCCACCACAACGCAAGGCAGGAGCAGCACTTGGGCAGCTCAGACTTTCCCTCGGAAGACGGGCTCCGGTGCACAGGACGCATTTAATGCTGCGCATTGAGGGCTGCAGCCGGAGTTCTCTGCCCCGCGTGGGCGTGATCTGCTTAAACTGAGTTTCGTGCCGAACCAAAAAGCGCCTGCGGCCGCCTGAACCCAGTTGTGCTCATGGCCACTCGGGAAAGAGCAGGTGGCGGGTGCGATGTCTGGGCTGGCAGAGATGAGATGGTGTTTTTTGAAGTCTGGGCTTTGTGGGACGGCATCGGTCAGTGCTTAGAGCCGGCGGTTTTGAAGATGTTGAGCCTGGAGGCTGGGAAAGCCAATTTTGCTCGCCACGCCAGCAGTTGTCTTTCCTGCTGGTGCTGCCGCACGATGGGGGGTTTTCACTTATCTCGGGGTTTTCTGGGGCTGGTTTAGGGTGGGAGGTGGCTCGGGGTGAGGATGGACCATGCCGTGTGTCTGGCAGCACTGCGTGCTGCAGCCCCGCTTGCTCCTCTGTGATTCCTGCTGTGTTTTGGCGGGGCCGGGTGTGCGGGGAGGGGGCCGTCGGACCCGCTGCCGCCGCAATAAAACTGCCTTTTGTTTCGTCCCCATTCCCGCGGCCCCTCGGCTGAATGCAGCGCTGGAGAGGATTTAAATGACATGGTAATTTCATGCCGTCCCACCGGCGGCTTTGCCCGGGTGCAGGCAGCTGTTGGGCAGCGGGTCGTGTTCCCCAGCTGTTACAATAAATAATAGAAACAAAGCGTATTCCAGCGCTAATTACCCCAAACGGACTTTCACCTTGGCGGCGCTGCCCTCGCCGCCATCTCTGCCCGCCGGTGCTTCGCACGCACCCGGCGAAGGGCTGGCGGTGGCGGTGATGCTCCCGCCGGCGCGTCCCCAGGGCACGGCTTTTGTGTGTGAAAGTCTGTGATTTCTCCCAGGCTGCTGAATTTATAATGGCAGGCAGATTTCATCCCGCTCACTGGCCGCATTGTGCTGCAGGAATAACACTCCAGCCCCCGGCCCGGGCGCCCGCATTTACATGACAAAGTGGGAGCCTGTGCAGCTTCGCCATGGAGAGTCGAGGTATGCAGAAGCCCCCCTGGCTCCCGGCACTTTGGGTCACTTTTTAACGAGGCTTTTTCTACTGAAGGGGAACCGGCATGTTTTGCTGCTGGCCCCTTTTCTGCTGCTCTGAGCTGCAGCCGGGGGCTGCGGGCACAAGGTGCCCAGGGATAACACATCGCAGTGCCTGGGGTTCCCTGGCACAGCATCCTCCGAGCCAGGTGGAGGGTGGCTTTTGGGAGAATTTGCACCGAGGTAAATCCTGGGGGAATCCTGAGCGCCCCGGGGCAGGGATGTGGCACAGAAAGGGGTGAGCCCAGCCTGCGTGTTCACCAAAGGGCTTTGGGGTCTCTCCCACCTGGACTGAAGCAGCCGAAGCCAGGTGAGAGCCTGTCTCACACGCCAGAGATGCCGGATGCCGCGGCTCCCGTCATGCGCTGAGAGTCACCCCTGGTCCCCCTTCCTGTGCTGGCTGCCACCATGTCACCGTCCTTATAAATAGCCACGTCCTGGGCAGGCACTGCTGCACTGCGTGCAGGCACTGGGGGATAATAGCTTTTTAAAAATCTTTGGCTCTCAAAGTAATTTAGAAAGGAAAAGTCGTTATCGCTCCCTGCTTTGCCATTGAGGTCCAGGCAGATGGCACGACCCCTGTGGTGATCCTGCGGCTGGGCTGCTGGGGTGGCTGCTCCGGCTCGTTGTGTTCAAGGACTGTGTGTCTGTGGTCGCCAAAATTACACCCTCTGAGTCAGCCCAGGGGTGAACTTTCCCATCCTCAATGCTGGTCTTGTGTCCTGCCCTGGTCTTTGCAGAGCATCTCTCTGCTATAGTGGTGCTGCTCCCTCCAGCCAGGCTGCCCGTTTATATTATCTTGCGTTTGCAATATCTCGTGGTTTGTGTCAAACTCCTGAGCCAACTTTTCTGTTGCTGGAGGCTGACTCCTTCATCTGTGATTCATGATCCTAATTGCAAGGCTTTATGTTTATAAAGCATCTGACGATCCTCCGGCGAGAGGGTTTGTACAGCAAAGTGTTCTTTTTGGGCTGACGGGGGTTGCAGGACGGTTCGGTTCCCACTCTGCAGCGCGGCTCCTGCCAGCCCCAAACCTGCTTCAGCTCCTCTCCGGCACCAAGGTGCCGCCACGCAGCTGCCGAGCCACGGCTGCTGCCCTTGATCCCCTGCATCTGCGGGGACACCGTGGGCATGTGGAGATGCTATCCTGCTCACGCACGGCTGCTGGGATTGTCTCGGGGCTGAGAAGATCCAGAAGAGGAGAAACTGCGGGTGCTGGCCTTGATGTGGTCACAGGGAAAGCAGCGAAGAGCTGCTGACCCCCAGCAGGTCTTACAAGTGGGCTGCATGGTGTCTCACTCAAAAGGCAGAGCAGGGACAGAGGCTCCAGCAGCGCTGGCAAATACCTCTTTGATTGTGAACCTTGATTTAAAAATGCATCAGCTTGCAGACAGGGAGCTGGCGATTGCCAAGAAATGTTCGTCATGTGGAGACATGAATTACACCGCGAGTAGCTCATCTGAAAATCAGTTTCTTAAAACCAGTTGCCCCTGGAGCGTGGTGCAGCCGTTTGTCTCAGGGGTGCTGGCGGCTGCCCTGTCCCGGAGCAGCTGCGAGTGCCTGCGGGGTCCAAGCCCTGCGTCGGCCTCCAAGATCCCTGTCCTGCTCGTTGGACTGCTCCCAGTCCCACGTTGCCTCATCCAAGGAGGCGCTGGGGCTGGGTTAGCCCCAGACTCGGGGCTTCTGGCAGATTTTGGAGCTCCCGGGCTCCTGCCGCAGGGCAGAAGCAAGAGCAGAGGTTGGCTTTGCAGAAGTCAATGCTGCAGTTCAGCCCCTGGATGCTCGCAAGGGTCGTCCCGTCTCCCTGGTGTCCTGTGGCGCGGTGGCCTTCCATCGGCAGGAAAAGTCTTGCAGAGGCGGGGTGCAAAAGTAAAAAGCAAATTTGAAGATTAAGTTGCTGCTCTTCTGTTTTTCTGCTTCTGATATTTTTAGCCTGGGATTGAAATTTGGGTTTAAAAAGAACGTGGATGGGAGCAAGGGGTGCTAACAGCACCATGTGTTCAGGAGCCAAAATTGGAGCTGGGACGCTGTTTGGGGGCTGACTTGGACAGTTGGCCACCCAGATGGAGTGCTCTGAATGTCCCCACGCTGTGCTCCCCGCGCCCGACCCAGCTGGCCGAGACCTCACAGGGTTGGAGAAACGAAGAGAAGATGCAAACTGGGGTAGGTGGAGACGGGCAAAGTGGTAACGGTGCAGGAGGGGCAGATCTCGCCTCGCAGAGCAGCCGTGTTGAATGTTTCTTTGGCAACATTTTAAGATACCTTTGAGTCCAAGGGTGCCTTCAGTTTAGAAACGCAGTTAAGTCCTGTGACCGTGCGCTGGTACCCGTCCTTCCATCTCCAGAACTTCATTAGTAAGTCTGTATAATGGGCTATGTGGAAAAACTGGTGCTTCCCTCTGTGGGTTTGGGGCCACGCTGCTTTAAGTGGGGATTTTTTTTATTTTTTCCACTACCTCCCATAATCCACAGGAGATTTTCATCAAGTTGTTAATTTTTTCTGGTTTTATCAGCAGTTTCTCTGGAGTTAGTCTTCCTCATCGATGTGACTTCTTTTTTTTGTTGAACAGCGGTTAAGAATTACGTTGGGGAGGGGGTAAGGTTAAAAGGAAAGGTCAATTACTGGGACTTGGGTTATCCTGCAACCTGGAGTTTGAAACGCCATCGTTAATCACCAGTATAAAACCAAAGTGAGCTGTTATCCTGCAAAAATCTAGCAGTTAAATAATCGGGTAGTGCAGATGCGATAATGTGTTTCCTGTTCCTTGTGGCATCCTCCCTCGGGCAGCGAGTTTGGTGGAGGATGGAGGGGAAAACACACGTGTCTGCAGGTCCCTGCTGACGGAGTATCCAGGGAATTGCATCCCCTTGGAGAGGGGCAGGCAGCTCGGTGCCAGTGGAGCCGGTGCTGCTCTCCCATGGGAGGTGGCAGATACCGCAGCCTGCGCCTAGCCTGAGCTAGTGGGGAGGGAGGCAGTGGGGCCGCTGGCAGCTCCCCAGCCCCTCGCTTCGCCTCTGGCAGAAGTCCTGGGCATCTTGACGGGGCTGTATTTCTCTCCCCGGAGCAGATGTGGTCCCTCCTGCTGGGCAGAGCCTCCCCATTGTGCCGGAGCTGGCTTGTAAATCAGCGGGACAGGGGCTGGCCTGGCCGTGGGACAAAGGCTGCCAGTGCTGCCGGGGCATCCTGGCTGAGCTCCCTGCGGCAGGACCGCCCCAGCGCTGAGGGGGCCTGCAGACCCCTTCCCTGCTAAAACCAACTCTGGGTGTTCGACGAGCTGAAGAGTGATGTATTTGGAGGAAAATGCGCGGAGGAGGGGATAGAGTGTATCCACCAGCCACAACTGGCAAATGTAAAGCATGGAATCGGCCGAGACCGCTCTGCTCTCTTCTTTGGGGTTTGCAGCAGCATCCCATTTCTCCTCACCCTGGGACCCGTTGAGTCCCACGATGCCTCCTGCTCGGTGCTGGGGAGCTGTCAGACCTGGGCTATTTTTGGAGCTGCCCTTACAACAAAGCTCTGCGCGCCGCAGCCCAGCATGGGTCGGCTTTGAAGTCACCATCGCTGCCATGCAGCGGGGCAGGCCATGCTTGGCCCGCTCTGTGCTTCTTGCTCGGCAAACGCTGTCCTGCGGGATGGAATGCTGGGGGTGCCCCCAGAGGTGCTGCCAGAGGGATTCCTTCCACAGGAGCCGGGGAAGGGATGGGCAGTAAAAACACACTGCAGCCCTGGGAGGGCCAGCCTTGGTCTAAGCGCATCTCCACTAATTCAGTGAGCCGATGTCTCCCACACGCTTCAGGCGAAGGTTGCTGCTGCCGCTGCTCTCGGCACAGATACAAGGCTCTATGTGCTTTTTAAACCCAGGGCCGGAGAGTTTCTTGCTGCTGTTCTGGTTGTTTGCATAGCGGGCACTTTCAAAGCTCTTTTAACGTGGACATTAGGTACAACCTGTGCTTTGGTGTCAGGAGAACCGAATGTGGCCTTCTGTCCCCACGTCCGGTCAGGGAATTGAGTTACCGGTATTGCTGTGTATGCCAGAACGTGGGTGTGCCTGTGGCTGGGACGGCTGGTGGGAGTCCTTTGTCCTCCAAAGGTCTGTCCTGCTGCCACGCGTGACCTCGGATGAGTTTCCTTCCCTAAGGCAAAGCAGAGATGATTTATCTGCTGGTGGATGGTTTGACATCTGCACAGCTGGTCAGAGCGGAGCCGAGGGCTTGGCACTGCCCTTTGACGGCTCAGCTGGTGCCAGCGCTCACTGGATGGTGCCCAGGAAGGCTGCTCCCAGCTGTGCTGTCAGAATTCTGCCGCCACCTCCTCCTGCCAGGGGCGTGACTGGGAGACCTCCTGGATCAGGATGCAGTGATGGAGGGTGCCGTGACTCTGCCTTGTCTGTCTGTCTGGGCACGGGGTTTCTCCCAACCCTCCTGACCTGTTTTCTCTCCCTGCAGCTGCAGGCGCATACCTGCCACCCTTGCAGCAGGTATTTCAAGCGCCGCGTCGGCCCGGGATAGGAACTGTTGGGAAGCCCATCAAGCTCTTGGCCAACTACTTTGAAGTGGACATTCCCAAGATTGATGTGTATCATTATGAAGTGGATATCAAGCCCGACAAATGTCCACGCAGAGTCAACAGGTAAGGCAAGTATTAGAGGTTTTGGCAGTCGTTCCCCACTTCCAGTTTCCTTGTGGAGGCTCCTTAAGTGCCTGTTTTCCATCTTTACTGGTGGAAGCCATCAGGGTGACATTGTGGCAGGGGTCACAGTGCTGCCCAGCGCCTGCGGGTGGCTGGACCTCGCCAGCCGTGTTTGTACAGCAGCGCTGGTTCCTGCCCCTGACAGCCTCAGAGGTCCCGAACCTCAGCACAGTCCCCTGCTTCTTCAAAGCAGCTGTGCTATTTTGGCAACAATCCTGTATTTAAAAATAGCAAGCCCCAGACCTCGGGCCATCGCGTACTTTTCTGTGTTTTTCTTTTTGGCATCCTACTCGCTGCTCGTCCTCTCATGCCCGGGCAGCCTGGGTAGCTCTGAACCCTGAAGGCTGGTGAGCAGATGCTGTGGATGCTCCCGGTGGTGGCCGTGGGCAGCAAGTTGCTGCCTCTTGCCCTCCTGGCATCCGCAGTGGGTTTGCAGCCAGCTCTGGCGGGTGCACATTAGTGCATGCGTGTAAGCTCATTCTGACGAAGCCGATGTACCGAGCTGCGGGGCAAGGCGTGTGAATGCTTGCCCTGGGACCCTCCTTCCTTGGGGGGACGTGGCTGTGCTCTGTGGTGCCCTGCAGCTCAGAACTGCCCTGGGTAGGGAGGCTCGGGGCCGGGCAGGTCACAGTAGGTGTCAGGCTGTAAAGAAACTGGCAAAACAAACCTCACCCTTCTCTCCCCCTGCCCCTTTCTTGTCCTGCTCGCCTGTGTAGGGAAGTCGTGGAGTACATGGTACAGCACTTCAAACCGCAGATCTTCGGTGACCGAAAGCCAGTCTATGATGGGAAGAAGAACATTTACACTGTCACGGCCTTACCCATTGGAAATGAGCGGGTAAGAGGGGGTGGCGAGCCCCGTGCCAGGCGAGCACGATGTGCCTTGTGCCTGGGAAGGACCAACTGAAAACAACCTCCTCCCCTTGCCCTGCGAGGATGCCATGATTGCTTCCCTCCCTTCTGCACCCAGGTTGACTTCGAGGTGACGATCCCAGGGGAAGGCAAGGACAGGATATTTAAGGTCTCCATCAAATGGATGGCCATCGTGAGCTGGCGCATGCTGCACGAGGCCCTGGTCAGCGGGCAGATCCCCGTCCCTCTGGAGTCCGTCCAGGCGCTGGATGTTGCCATGAGGCACCTGGCTTCCATGAGGTACCCGCGCCAAGGGGCAGCCTGGCAGGGACCATGCCGCGAGCACCGAGCTTGCCGGGGAGGGCACTGGCTGCCTCTGGCAGGCTGTTGTGACTGGGACTGGCCTCGGAGGTCTTTGGGAGGAGGCAGCTGTGCCTGTTAATGCCGCTCGGTGTGATCACTGTGAATGCTTCTGCAATAGAAATAAACTGTGTGATGCAGCCAGTGGGACGGGTGGTGGTTTGGAGGGGTTGGGGGTGCTTCATGGTCGCTGCTGGTGGGGCTGGTGTGTGCTGATTGATGCGGTTTCCCTGGTTCACAGGTACACACCTGTCGGCCGCTCCTTCTTCTCGCCCCCCGAAGGCTACTACCACCCCCTGGGAGGCGGCAGGGAGGTCTGGTTCGGTTTCCACCAGTCGGTCAGGCCTGCCATGTGGAAGATGATGCTCAACATTGATGGTGATGTACTTTTCACACTGGGGAATTGCAGTGGTGGGGCTGGGTGTGTGCGCGTGGGCTGGATCTGGCCAGCCCTTAGGCCAGGCCTATCTGCTGGGAGAGAGCAGAGAGGCATCGTGGTATCTGTCCTGCAGTGTCGGCCACCGCCTTCTACAAAGCCCAGCCCGTCATCGAGTTCATGTGCGAGGTGCTGGACATCCGGAACATCGACGAGCAGCCGAAGCCCCTGACGGACTCACAGAGAGTGCGTTTCACCAAGGAGATCAAAGGTAGAGCCCCTGGGGAGCGCTGGGGACCCGTCCCCAGCCGGGCGCTGCCCCAGACACCAGCCGTGGTTTGTCTCCCACCCAGGCCCTGCAGCGAGGTGGGGGGGAGCAGGGGCTGCACGTTTAAAATGTCTCCTGGGGCACTGTTGCCTCCCTCATGCATTTCACAGGGCATCTGCAGGCACATCTGCTCTGCAAATGGTTAATTATTTAAGGAAGGTATTGGTGGTGTCCTGGAGAAGTTGGGTGAAGGGGAATCGCTCCCACCTTTACTAGTGGCTCTGCTGTGTCTCCTGTCTTGCATCAGGTCTGAAAGTGGAGGTTACCCACTGCGGGCAGATGAAGAGGAAATACCGCGTGTGTAACGTTACCAGGCGGCCGGCCAGTCACCAGACGTAAGGCGGGTGGGAAGATGCCCTTGTTGGAAAAATCTGAGCTGTTCTCCTTTTTAACAGCTGCTGGTGTCGTTAGGGAGAGCTGGACGGGAAACTCCAGCCTGCGATGGCAAAAGGAGATGTGTTTGGTGCTCCGCAGCGGTGCTGGGCGCAGCAGCTCGCGCAGCTCTGTGTCATGCGCGGTGAAGGCGAGCGGGATGCAGGGGAGGGTGGGAGTGCAGAGGATGCTTTGTCTGGCAGGCGGCGTGCTGCGGCGGGCGGGAGCTGACATGCCAGGAATTGTCCTAGTTTTTACCTCCGAGTTTGGTTTTCTTTTTTCTTAAAATAGACACAGCTAAAGCAGAAGCTTTGTCAGGAAATAATGCGATTCCCTGCCTTGCTGGGGGGCTGCCCTGCTCCCCTCAGCCCCCCACAGATGGGGACAGCAGCACTGAGCTGTTGGGTGCTGCAGCCCACGGGTGTTTCCAGGGCTCATCACTGGGATTTGCCCCCACAGAGGTTTGGAAGCAAAACAGGGTTTGAGGCCGAGGCTGGAGGGAGAGCAGGCAGACCCTCCAGACCTCCCCGTGCAGGCAGCTGTGTAGCTGGAGGAAAGAGAGGGATGTTTTTCAGGCTGTTTCCCCCCCAGGTTTCTGCAATGTTTCTGGAAATTTTGCCAACAGTAAAAAAAAAAAAAANTGTAGAAACTTTCTTCAAGAAAAAAAAAAAAAAAAAAAAAGAGGAGGGAAACACGACAAGAAATTTTGGCTCATGCTGTGCAAACCCAAGTGCTGGCAGAAAATCCCTCCTCAGTTCTTGCCCAATAGCAAACCAGCAGTCCCCGCTCAGGCCGGTGCCGTCAGGTTTCAGAGCCCCTGCCAAAGGGGTTGCACCTCCCTTGCCACAGCCCTGCTTCCTTGTCGCATCACCCCGTCTCCAGGTGTATCTCATTGGGGTTTATGAGCCTGTTGCCATGTACACCCCACTTCCACCATACTCCAGCACCCTTGGGTCCCAGCCCTGGGGTCTGGTGAGCACAGGAGGAGTGTGACACCTCGCCAGGGCGTGCGGGCTGGCTCTCCCGTCTAATTTTGGCTCCATAAAGAATATCGGGTCAATTCTTCATTTTCACGGAGCTCTTTATGGATCTGGGAACAGCTGGTGCTGGGTGAGGCTGGATATCATGCGCTCCGGCTATGGACAGTACAGCACCCCTCAGCCCTGCCACCGGGAAGTTTGATTTTATTTTTTTTCCCCGTGTGGTTTTGAAGGGATATACACCCTCCTGCCCCCCGTGCTATGCCCGCCCTGGAGCAGCTGCCCCGTACTGGGGAGAGGCCGGTTAACCTTCGCCTGGAGCTCGGCTCCCAGGGAGAGCACCAAGCTCAGAAGTCCTCCTGAGTGCCAGGGTTCTGTATTTATGTACCTGACAGGGGCATGCGTGGCATGTCCTGCAATAAACATTTGCCCTGATTAGCTGGATTAGTGAGGGAGAGCTTTATTTAGAGACAGCAGTCCCACACTGGGATCAGAGTATTCCTGACTCAATTTCTGAAAATACCACTGTTGTGCTTTTTATTTTCTTTTATGGTAGCTTGCAGTGGGAGCCTGCCAGTTCCCTCTCTTCCCAGCCAGAGTAAGTAGTGCTTGAGGTCTGGAAGTGTCTGTTTTGAGTAGGTGCATCCTTCGTGTCCTGCCTCTGCCAGGTTTCCCCTGCAGCTGGAGAGCGGTCAGACAGTGGAGTGCACAGTGGCTCAGTACTTTAAGCAGAAATACAACCTGCAGCTGAAATACCCCCACCTACCCTGTCTCCAGGTTGGCCAGGAGCAGAAGCACACGTACCTGCCCTTGGAGGTGAGTGTCAGCTCTGCACCGCTGGGCACCCCGGCGTTTGGGCGCCGTGCAGAGCAAAGGCAAGTGGCCTTTGCCGGCAGATGCATGGTAATATTCTGCAGCTAACGTGTTGTGGGCACTAGTTGGCTCTTGCCAGGTCAACATTGAGGCACTTCTAGTAAGTGAGGGAGGAGACCGTGCTGTAAAAATGCCATTTTCCTGCAGCTGCAGGCTCGGCACCTCCGGTTTGGGGCTGGCTGCTGGGCCCGAGTGCTGTACCCGCGGGGCAGCTCAGCCGTGCTCCCCCGTGTCTCGTCTGTCCCTAATGTGTGGCTGCTGTCTCTCCCCTGCCGTGCAGGTGTGCAACATCGTGGCAGGCCAGCGGTGCATCAAGAAGCTCACAGACAATCAAACGTCAACCATGATAAAAGCAACAGCCAGGTCTGCCCCGGACAGGCAGGAGGAAATTAGTCGCCTGGTACGTGGCACGAGTCCCTGGGAGGGACAGGAGGGACGCTGTTGGGGCTGCAGCTCTGATGGCAGGTTAGGGCATCGTGTCTGTGATGAACCTTGTTGTGGTCCTGCTCCTCAGCGGCTCTGCACTGGAGAGCTGCGACCTGCTCAGAAGATGCTGCTGGGGTTAATGGCTTGGTTTTATCCCCTCTTCTCACTGAGTCCCTGGTCAGAGATGCCTGTGTGTGTGTAATGGACACTTGCAGACAGGAGCCCAGCTCAAAGTGACCGTGGAAACTCATGTGCAGCAAATTCAGGTCCTCTCGCTGATGGAACCTGACCCAAAGGGAGCTGGAACTAAAAATAGGAAAACAAATTAGAGAAATGACCCCGGCTCTGAGTGTACGTGGGGACTGTGCGTTGTGGGGCTGCAGTATGGGAACTCTGTCTGCAGATCAGCCTGGGGCGAGCCAGGGGAACCCAGCTCTGCCAGCGCCCTGTCCAGAGATGGTTAATGGTGCTGCTGTTACCTAAACCAATGTCTCTGGGCTTTCAAGCTGGGGACATTTGATACTCCTTCTGGGAGTCCTGAGAACAGTCTCTTGCCGGTCTGAACCTTCCCACCGAAGCCTTAAATCTCAGGATCAGGCTCTACTTTGCTTGTGTTGGTCGCTGCGTTCAAAAATCAGGTCTCCTGTGGGTCAGTTTGAAGGGCAGGGTTTGGCCCTTTGTGTTAAACCACTTTCCCTCCCCTTATGGAGAGGACTTCAGCTCTGTAGAGAACACGACTTTACGTGTCTGTGTTTCCTGGCCAGCTGAAGCCGTGTGGAATGCAGCAGTTGGTCTCACTCCCTCCCATGGCCCTTCCTTCCCTCTGTAGATGAAGAACGCCAGCTACAACCTGGATCCATACATTCAGGAGTTTGGGATCAAAGTGAAAGATGACATGACGGAGGTGACGGGGAGGGTCCTGCCGGCGCCCATTCTGCAGTACGGAGGCAGGGTAAGTGGGGTGTTGGGCTGTGCTGTGCGGAGAGATACTTTCACGCCAAAAAACACTGTTTCTGAACAAAACTTGTGCTACCTTCAGGTTTGTAGGCTAGAACTGGAATTTTCGATCAGAGCACCTTGGGTTTGGGTTTTTTTGGTGTTTTTTTGCAATATAACTGTACTGAAAGTGTAGCCAAGAGTCATTCGGTGACAAAAAAATGAGCTGAAGGGGAGAGAGATGCTCAGGGTAAGGTAGCTCGGGTGAATTGTCCGTCGCCTTTGAGGAGCCGAGGTTGTGAATTGCCCGTCGCTGCATGCCGCGGCAGCCCCTGGCAGTGCAGGCAGTTGGCTCCGGCGAGGGCGTACGGCTTTGTGATGGGGGGCACATGCACGGCACGTGCAGGCACTACCCAGGGGCTGCCGGCGCGGGGCCGGGCAGGACGCGGCAGCGCTCTGACTCTCTGTTTGCCTTGCAGAACCGGGCCATTGCAACTCCCAACCAAGGCGTGTGGGACATGCGAGGGAAGCAGTTCTACAACGGCATTGAGATCAAAGTCTGGGCGATTGCTTGCTTTGCCCCACAGAAGCAGTGTCGAGAGGAGGTGCTGAAGTAAGGAAAGGGGCAGCCCCCGTGGGTGGGATGACGTGGGGGAGCTCATGGTGCGGCCACCCTGCTGCTCCCAGCCTGGGGCTGCACGTCCTTCATCGTTACCACTGGATCTGAATTGCTTATGGTACACGTTTGATCCGGGTTCAGACTGGGTGTTCAGTCTTGTTTCTGTTAGTTTATCCAGAGTGCCTGACTGTTTATCCTGGCTGCAGGCGGTCCCTGAGCCATCGCAAAGCCCGCCAGGTTGGAGTGAGCACATCGCGCTCCAACACGTGTGAGCTGACAGTCTGGCTCTCCTTGATCTGCTCTTTGCATCAGGTAGCTGCAGTGTCGTGATCTGATACTGCCAGCCCTGAAGCTGTATTGAACTCTTCTCAGCTGAATCTCCTCAGAGAGATGGGGTTGTGAGGGATGTTTAGTTAAAAGTTTCCCCAATACCCTATCTGAAATAATGTAATTCATGTAGAAAGCATCCTAACTCGCCATGGGTTTTTATTACAGAGAAGTCTTTCTGAAAAGCTTTGGTAGCTTAGAGATTCTCTGCTTCGGTAGCGAAGGGACACAGAGCAGGGACAATTTATTTGATTTAGTGAAATGATCACCTTGGTTTTGGATTCTGCTGGGGACTCTGGTTTCTCCTGACTGAGAGTGGATGCATCGAGGCAAGCATTTTGTGTGCCTCTTCTGGGTGTTTGGCAGGGTTGATGTTTGGGATGGTTTGGAGCAGCTCAAAGTCTCTACGTCTGCAGTAACTGGGTGGAAGTGGGAGTGACACCACACTCCTGCTGTGACCCCTTTGGGGCAGAGCTGGGAGCCCCGTACTCCCTCTGGCTCTCCCTGCATCAAATTTATGCTTGGCAATCCAAAAATGCAGAGTGTGGCTGAGCACTTTGTCTGGTTTGATGAGTGAAGGCTTGCATCAGCTTTGCAAATCACCTGGAAATCAACTGTCCCCAGCAGCAGGTCTGCTCTCCCCTTCTCCAGCTTCCTAATGGAGAAGAGCTCACAGCTCCATCGCTCTTCAGGAAGCGTCAGTACCTGGGTAAGAGGGTACCAAGAGGGGACAGTTCAGCTCAAACATGTGTTGGTCTTGCATTTCCCATGCTGTGTTTTTGCTGGATGCTGTAAAACCACAGATGTGGTGATGTGATGTCCCCGTCTCTGTCCTGTGCCGCAGCACTCCAGCCGTGGGTCCCTTCTCGCTCGGTGGCCCGGGTGCATGGCGGAGCTGCTGTGCGGAAGGGCTCAGGGCTGATGCTTCTCCTCCTGGGCACAGGAACTTTACGGACCAGCTGCGCAAGATCTCCAAAGATGCAGGGATGCCGATCCAAGGCCAGCCCTGTTTCTGTAAATACGCCCAGGGTGCAGACAGTGTGGAGCCCATGTTTCGACACCTCAAGAACACCTATTCGGGGCTTCAGCTCATCATTGTCATCCTGCCAGGGAAAACACCGGTGTATGGTGCGTCTGGGGCAGGGGCGAGCGGGGAGAGGAAAGGGGCTCTGCCCTGGCTCAGCAGGGCTGGCTCTGCTCCTCGCACGGTGCGTTCTCTCCCCGTTTCCGAGGGTGCTGCTGGAAGCCGTGCGTTGGTGATTGCCTGTGTGTTCCTCTGCTTCCTCTGCCCGCAGCCGAGGTAAAGCGTGTTGGGGACACCCTCCTGGGAATGGCCACACAGTGTGTCCAGGTCAAGAACGTGGTGAAAACCTCCCCACAGACCCTTTCCAACCTCTGCCTCAAGATCAACGTCAAGCTTGGCGGGATCAACAACATCCTTGTGCCTCACCAGCGGTTCGTACAGCCACTGCCTCTCGCAGCTTTGGGGCTTTTTTCCGAGTTCCTGGCACTTTGAAACATAGATTTGGAGCCTGTCTCACCTCGTAATGAGCTGTTGATGGGCCCAGGCCAGAGCCTGGAGGTTGAGAGATGTCCTCTGTGAGACCTGCTCACCTCCATTGGGCTGTGTGTCGCCCTGAGATGGCTCCGAAATGCTGACTGCGTCTTTCTCTTCTCCCACCAGCTCTGCCGTCTTTCAGCAGCCAGTGATCTTCCTCGGGGCCGATGTCACTCACCCGCCTGCAGGAGATGGGAAGAAACCCTCCATAACAGCTGTAAGTTCCCTGTCCGGGGCCAGGCTCGGTGCCCAAGAGCCCTGGAGGGATGAGCTGGAACGGCACTTGTGTGTCTATAAAGGGGCTGTGCCACTACTGTCCCTACAGTGACACTTCTCAGGGTGGCCCCATGTCAGTCCCACTTCCAGGGCAGTGGGTCCCCAATCCCGTCCTGCTTCTCCGCAGAGGAGCTGTGGTTTTGGGGAGCCACTGGGAGAGCTGTCAGCTGCCAGCAGATGGGGCTCGTGATGTGCCCGACCCCGCGAGCGCTGTCGCACAGGGTGTGCGGGGAGCTCAGTGCGGCCGCTGGGCTCACGGGAGTCATCCCCGGGCATCCCGGTCCTGCAGGGCAGCCCTGGGAGAGACCTTCCGCATGCGGGCGAGATGGGGAGAACTGGTGTGACAGGGCTGCTCCAGAGCCTTCTGCAGAGGAGGATTTCCCTTTGCCCCAACTGAATAATGAGCATCCATCAACTGAAGTGCCGCTTGCGTGCCAGGTGGCAGCTCGGGCCCTTTGTGGGGCTCTAAGACGTTGCCTTTTGCTCCTGGAAGTGAAGGAAAGTGTCAGGTTCTCGTAGTGACTGTTTTAATTAAGCACGTCAGCATTTTCCTATTAAGTTCTTAACTTTCCAGGACTCATAGCTCAGGTTTTCCTTGGCATGCAAATGTGTCTTTGGAGGAGTGTTTTTTTCTTAATTAGAAGGGGTTGGGAAATGCTTTTGGCTGTTTGCTGTAGGTGTGGGTGGGACAGAACAGTCTGTTTCCTGGCGGCAGCACTTCCCCTCTGAAAAAATCTTTGTGTTTTTTATGTGCAGGACCACTGTGAGGTTTTTTTCTTAATTTTTATGAAAGCTTTTTTGAAGCTGCAGGGGAGGAGAAGGGTAGAGTCTTCAGATGGCCTTGATCTTGTCCTTGGTGTGTTGTTAATCAGACAGCAGAAGGGGATCTGTGGCTGAGGCCGAAGGAGACATTTCTGTTGAGCACATCGGTTCCGCTGGTGCAGCCCAGACTCTAGACCTTTGAGAAGCAAAAGTGAAACTGTTGCTGAGTGCAGGGGTGACAGGCTCAATGCTGCTGAGGGTGTGGGGTCTGCGGTGCTTTCCCTCCGCTCGAGGGGATGTGGACCATGCGGTGCAGTGAAGCAGCCGGGCATTCGTCTCCCAGCATGGGCCAGCACCTGCTTTGACGCCCGTGACTGACGCTGCACCCTCAGCCCTGCGTCACGGCTGAGCCCGGCTGCTCTCGGCCTCTCTGCCCTGACGTCTTTGAGGTCTCCCCTCCGGAGCGCCCGGCTGCGATGGGAACTCCCTGCTCGACAGCTGCCGCCCAGTGACTCAACCCCGCCATGTCCTCGGGAGGCGGCAGCGCTGACCGCGGCCGTCTGGGGCTGAGCGAGGGCAGGGAGGTGGTGCCGGCAGACGCTCCGTGCAAGCCTTGGCCTGGTTCAGTCACCTTCTGGGCAGAGGGTCTGTGGGCAGCCCAGGGTGCGCAGGGCAGTTGTGCCGCAGTCCGAGGGGTGAGGACCGGCCGATAGCAGAGCTCCCCGGTGTTGCTGTGATGTAGAGCTCCGCAGCAGCTGTGACAGCAGCAGCACTGCAACTGCAGGTGGGGTTGTACCCTGGGGGTGTTGTTGCCGTGGTGAAGCAGCAGAGCAGAGTTTGGGGTCACACTGTCTTTCACAGAAGCCAAAAACCTGTGGAGTGTGGGCTGGAGGGAGAAGGGCTTAGGCAGGCAGAATGGGCAGCCCCGCTCCCCCCTCTCCCCTCCGCTTTCGGGCAGGAGGGGTGACGCTTGGGCAGAGCAGCAACAGCCTCCACAGCCACGTCACTCAGTGGCACCAGCTAAGTTGTCTCGCTGGAAATTCCCATAAATATCACAAAGGGCACGGCAGCGTGTGAAACGGGAATGTGGCCACAACCAGGGATGTCCTTTTTGGGTGATAGTTGCCTGTACAGTGTTTGCTGTCCCATCTCCTGAGCTGTGCGTTCGGGTGCTCTGTCCACGGCCAGCTGTGGGTGTTGGAAGCAGGTGGAGGCTGGGAATGTCCCATGTTTCCTCCATCCTTCCCGTTGTAACACATGGGCCTGGCCTGTCTGTGTTGCTGTAGGTTGTGGGCAGCATGGACGCCCACCCCAGCCGGTACTGTGCCACGGTGCGTGTCCAGCGTCCTCGCCAGGAAATCATCGAGGACTTGTCCTACATGGTGAGGGAGCTCCTCATCCAGTTCTACAAATCCACCCGCTTCAAACCCACCAGGATCATCTTCTACCGTGATGGCGTTCCCGAGGGGCAGCTCCCACAGGTGAGGACCCTGTGGATGTCCATGGGACAGTGGGGCTCCACTGGCTCCCACGGGGTTCCCTAAGGGTGCACAGAGACGGCTGCGTGCTGGTGTGTCCCCTCACTCTGTGTGTGCTTGTCTCCAGATCCTTCACTATGAGCTCCTCGCAATCCGAGACGCCTGCATCAAACTGGAAAAGGATTACCAGCCTGGCATCACCTACATCGTCGTCCAGAAAAGGCATCACACCCGTCTCTTCTGTGCAGACAAGAACGAGAGGGTGAGTGTTGTGGGGTGCTGGGGTGGCGGAGGCGGCTGATTCATCTCTCTAGGAAGGCTGATTCAAGCCTTTAGGAAGAACCAGCCTTGACTTTGCCAAGGGGAAAGCTCACCGCTGGCAGGCAGAGAGCTCTTTCTTGAATGAAACGTGCTGCTCGGTTGACTCCCGCATCCATGCGGATTAGGCTGCTTCTAGAAATCCAGACAGCTGTTTGCTGTTATTATGAGTTACTGGGTGCTGATGATCCTGGTGACTCTCTTGAAATAGCCTCTGTCAGCTTGAAAACATCTGTTGTTTTGGTGATAGCTGTAGCCGCTGACGTGACAGGATGAATAACCCTTTGCTCACAGCTTGTTCGTGTGTGCTGTGCAATAAAACTGATTGCTGTAGCTTTTCCTAGATTTGATCTAAATTTAGTGGTTAGATCTAGTCTAACCAGACTCTGGCTCTACCTGTGCAGGAAGATTTAATCTTGGGAACTGAGGACAGTTTTTGATCAGGGTGCAAAAGCCCCAGTACCTTGTGGCAGAGACTAGCGTACACTCTGCAGAGACCCCTGGAGTTTTGCTCACTTAATCCTCATTTCTGCAGTAGGATGGGCCGGTGCCCAGCCCTCATCCTGCCTGCTTTCCTTCCCTTTGCTCTATCTCCATGTCATGCCTGGTGTCGATGCTAGTAGAAAATCCCAGCAAGCCTGTTGAGGCTGGGAGCAGAGCGGGATGAGATGCCTCTGTTCCCCCTTAACGGGCACTTTGGGGAGCAGCTGTGCATGGTGCTCTCAAACTGAGATGCTGAGATGGGCACCCTGCACCATGGCCCGGGTGCCGGGCAGGTGTGTTACAGATGGTGCTCTGGGCAGCTGGAAATAACCACGCTCTGCAGTGCTTGGATCTCTCTTTCTATTCTCTGTAGATTGGGAAGAGCGGGAACATCCCAGCAGGAACAACAGTGGATACAAATATCACCCACCCCTTTGAGTTCGACTTCTACCTGTGCAGTCATGCAGGCATTCAGGTACCGCGCTGCGGAGCTGGCTGTTGTGCTCCTCCTGGTTTTCTTTGGCTGTTGTTGCAGATTGCGCCCTCGTGCATCTGTCACTGTCACGGCCTCCCGCCGGCACCGGAGACGTGGGCAGTTCGGTCCAAACTGCCGTTGCGGTGGTTTGGCGAGTGGGTGCCGGGATGGCACTGCTGCTGCGTGACGTGGCACATACTTGGTTTCTCTCCTGGAGCCAAGGATCTCTCCTCTGAGATTTTCTTCCTTCAGAGTGGCGAATTCAGCAGCTTGTCAGCTGGTGTCTGTGCGTGCTGGGCTCACTGGGGCGCCTGCTCATCAGCAGGGACCTGTTGTCTGGCCGTGGGCGGGAGAGCTGGGGCCAGCCGTCCCTGGAGCAGGCGGCTTGCTTTGCAGCTGCCTTTCTTCAGGCAGCCAAGATTAGTCAGAAACCATACTGAAAAAATTGCACTCATTTAATTTACAGCTGCTTCCGCAAGGGAGGCTTTTTGGCTTCCTGTCCTCCTGTGAGGCCAGCAGCGAGCTGCCCCGGTTCGGTGGGGAGCCGGTGGGAGACATGATGCCGTGGGCTGTGCAGTGTCGGGAGCCAGGGCCGGCAGCGCAGAAGCACAGGCAGTGCCTGGGCACGGGGCAGCTGCGCTAATGCTGGTTTGCACCTCAGTGCTAAGTGCTTTCCTGGCTTGCGGCGCCTGTGCATGTGTGGGGTTCTCAAATTAGGGAGGCACAGGCACCTCTCCTGCCCTGGCTCTCTGCCGGGTCGGTTTGATCGGGGAGGGAGTGATGAGGATGCGAGGTAGCTGCCTCTCTGGGTGCCGGCAGCACCTCTCACGCTGCCCCGTTGCCTTCCCAGGGTACGAGCCGGCCGTCCCATTACTACGTGCTCTGGGATGACAACCGGTTCACCGCGGATGAGCTGCAGATCCTCACCTACCAGCTGTGCCATACCTACGTGCGCTGCACCCGCTCGGTCTCCATCCCGGCCCCGGCATATTACGCCCGACTGGTGGCGTTCCGAGCGCGGTACCATCTCGTGGACAAGGAGCACGACAGGTGAGGGGGCTCTGCCCACGGCCCCGGGAGGGCAGACCCCAGGGAAGGGCAGGGGCACCAACACCCTGCCTTGGTGTTTGAAAGCGCCTGTGTCAGAGCAGCACTGCAGCAGACCCTTTCCTGGGGGGAGACCCGCACGTAGCTGCATCCTCTTAGGTCCCAGCCTAGGGGGAACCGGGGGCAAAGGAGGGTTAAATCCCATCCTGAGCTCATCCCCGGGCCTGGAGGAGCATCCCTGGCGTGTTTGAGCGTGTCAGTATCTCTGCAGTGCCAGGCACAGTCACCGGCACGCGTGGCATCCCCATGTGCTGCGGTGAGATGTCTCCCTGTGCTGACAGCGCTCACAGACCCTCATCTCCAAGGGAGTTTCTTAGTGTTCCTGGGGGGAAAATATGAAATAATTATGCAGTGATTTCCTTGATTTTTCAGTGGCGAGGGCAGCCATATATCTGGACAGAGCAACGGCAGAGACCCCCAGGCCTTGGCGAAGGCTGTGCAGGTTCATCAGGACACTTTACGTACCATGTACTTTGCTTGAAAGCCTAACTTTTGTTACCTCACTCAAGAAAGCTTTCAGATTTGTAGGAGCCATACAAAAAAGGAAGCATTGGGACACCTTGTTTTTTTTCCAATGAGAAATCACTGCAGGGCAGGCAGCGTCGATTCGAGGCAGGAGACCAGCACCACGGGACAGAAAGATCCAACACCTTTGTAGGATTGGAAGAGACTGATGATTATTTTTTTAATTTTTCTGGCTTTGCAAAATTTTGACCTGACCAAACACATGAAGGCATTCAAGGAAGGGATAAAACTCCCAGGAGGTGGAAGCAGGTTTTCATTTTTAAGATGCAATACTATAGACTCCTGACTGTGAAATGGCGGATTTGGTCCTCCGTTGCCCACCAGGCGCTGGTAGGTATTTTTTGTGGGGGTTGGGGGGAGGGGATTTTTAGAGCCTTAAAACAGAAGACTAGATTTATAAAACTAATATTTTAGAATATGAGATGCTTTAAAGGGTTAAGGGGAAAAACAACTAGTTTATAGGAGAATTCTAACACTAACAGTTCCCCGCCCCCGAATAATTCCCCCCATATAATGTAAGGCACCCTAGCACTTAGCTCAGAACTGAAAACTGTCTTCCTTGTGTTAAAAGCTAGTTAGCTGCTGCCATTTGAAGCAACAGTCACAAACTTTTCCATGGGTGAGTGCCTTACTATGATGCTGCAAAATTTCAATGTTTTTAATCTTGTAAGGAAAATAGTAATCTTGTCTTGATGGTGGTCCATATTTCCATCGGAAGGAGTTAATTTCTATGGTCCTAAGTTGCAGTTTGTGTTAGATCACGACCTCATGGTGGTTAAACTCCATTGAAAGATGTGCACTTTCACACAGGACACGTTTAATGGCTGCTGACCCATTTTTGTTTCCAATGTACTACTTGTTATTTAAAACTGTTTCTGACAAATGGGGGCATCTTCATGAGCTATCAGAGGACATGAGGACATGAGGACAGAAATCGCTATCAATTTTTTTCTTTTTTTTTTTTTCCTGAATTTTTATGATGGACACCGGGATTTTTTTACTAAGCATTATTTTTATACGATACTGAGTCTGTTGCCAAAATACGCAAGTCATTAACATGCTCAGAGTTTACATCACTGCACTTCCCGAGGCTGTGCGCTCACGCCAGAGATTTCTAACGTTTCCTGTCCGATGAGTGTTACCGACCGCAGTCCGTGCAGCGCCGGGTACTGCTCAGTGCCCGTCTCCCGCGTGCATTCAGCACGTGTCTGCCCGGGTCGGCCGCTTTCTGAAGTACCATGTACCCCAACTCCAGCACCTCCAAGCTGTCACCCTCTCTGCTGCTAGGTTTTGCTGCTCTTTGTGTCATGGTATCACCGATCTCATGCACAGGGTGTGTTTGTTTGTTTTTTTTTTTTTATTCTGAAAGCACACCAGATTTGTTCCTTAGAATGATGAAATCCTTGTTATTGTCATGGGGGAAACTCTGACTGATTTGTGTTTGTAACAGGAAAAATGCCTTTTTCCCAACAGTAACATAGGGACAGCTTTTCAGACTCATTTTGCTGCACAGAATGACCGTTATGCACAGCGGGGCAGTAGTAGCAACTCATTACCAATATCATATGGGCAGTTTATTTGGTTTTTTTTAAAAACAAGTGGGCACGGTGCTTCCTTCAAGAGATAAAGTGATGCGCACACTCTTACCAAGCTCTTAAAGGGAAGAGCTCTGTTGTTATTTCACTGCCAAACGTGAACGTGTTTCTGAGGCAGATCACCACGAGCGCTGCCCCTTGCCAGTACGCGTGGATAGAAGCACACCTTTTTTTGTTCTGTACTTTCTGACATTTAAACTTGCCTTGCCTTCACGAAAACCACACTGGTCGTGTTGGCCCATTGATCTGTCCTAACACCGGGAATTCACTCTACCTGTTTTCTTTTTGGGCAACGCGTTTGTGAAAAATGAAGACATCGATATGCTATGCAAACTTAAGTGCTGAGCCCACTGATGTCACGTTTTGTGAAGATCCTACGTTTAGCACAGTCCTGTTTTTCCTCAAGACTACAGTATTTGGTTCATATTCTCCTTTGCACCTTGTGTCAACCTCCACTGCTGTATATCCGCAAGGTGACAGGGAGGAGACCAGGAACTAGTCGTGGTCAGTAGGGTAGGGAACTCATAGGAAGGCTTTTAGAGAGTAGGGAACGCATCAACACTAAGTGTCAACATGAGAAGCCTACATTCCTATACACAAGTGCCTGCATAGTGACACAAATTCAGCACCTCTCCATCTCACCCTCGGAACTCTGGCTTGTGCTCATGGGAAGCGAAATGCTCTCGGAGGGGCTGCACCCCCTCACCTTGTGTTAGAAAGCCCCTCGCTGAGAATAAGATCGGGGGTAAGGTCAAGGTTCTCTCTGCAAATCAGTTTGTTCACCAGCATTACAATGGAAAGCACCTGGCTGCTGCTCTGCAGCGGGGGGCAAAGGTATTTTTGTTTCTAGTTTTTATTTTAGTGTTTTAGTTGGGTCTAGAATTCTGAAATGTCTTTTAGTAGCTGTGGCATAGCACGTGCCATTTTTAACCATTTGAAAAGAGATAGTTGTGGGCATTTACAGAAACAGCTTGTTGCTCTGTAACAGTTTTTTTTAACCTTGAGACTTGAAATGTAAAATGGACCTTTAAGATTTGCACTCATTTGTAAGGTGGCTGTTCATAGAAAACTATGAATGAAGACTTGCTGATGTAGCACCTACTTTTAACAGCAATTTTAACTACACAAAAGCTTCACAGCTTCTGAAACTCTCAGCTGTTGACTTGCAGATCGTGTTCTGCCCTTATTTCACCCTCTGCGTTGGGTTTTCATGGTTTTGAATAAATAAAAAAGCCAAACTCAGTAGCTGCTGTGCCCTTTAAACCCTATTTCCATTTTGAAGAAATTTAGAAGGGGTTTGAGTTTCCCGCATGTTTTCTATGACGGACTATGCACTGTACCTTCGACGCAGCTCCAGCATTCAGCATTTCTACCCTTTTCTTGTCCGAGATGCAAACGAATAACTGCATGTTGAGGTGCTGTGCATTTTGCTACCCGTAGCGGATAGGTGTTACCCCCGATACATATCAGGATCTGTAGTTAGCCACAGCCCCCACACGGACATCCCCAGTAGCTCCCCAGTCTCTGCCTTCTCCACGCGCACGTGTTCCTTCCGCAGCTGGAAACATGGCCGGGTGCACGCAGTTTTGTGGGAAGAGGAGTGACTTCCATTTACCTGTCAGTTGTTGAATGCTGTTTGTTTCTCTCGTCTCATAGCTGAGCGTGACGGGGGGCGAGAGGGCAGAGCACCCTCTGCCCAGCGCTGCCGGGGGCGGTGGGGGTGCTCTGGTGTCCCAAACCTGCGACCTGATGTTTAGTGTCAAAAAGCCCAAGCATTCAACGTTGCCTCGCAGAAGGTTTTCTTCTTGGAAAATTAGTGTGAAATAAAAGAATGTGATTGTTTCAGGAAGGGAAGCCAGACAGCAGGACAGCAATAAACAAGTGAAATTCATATCTTGCCTGAGTGATTTGCACTTCAATAGTTGTGAAAGAAAATACACGGGACTCCAGTGCTTTTGTGTTTGATTTCTAGCCCCTTTCGTACCTCCTTTATACGAGCAAGTGTTGAACTGTACATAGGGTGTTTACAAGACACTCTGGGTTGTTATTTTTCTTGTGTTTGTTTTTTTTTTTTTTGCTTTAGCTTGAACTCTGTATGGTCCATTTGTTAAATAGACGTGAACGGTTGATGTACAGTACTTACTAAACAAGCAGCAGCACAAAACTTATTTTATTAAGAAAATATGGCTTATATTTTAAAGGTTGAATATCAATTTTTTTTTTGTATGCGTGGAATTAAGACTGAGAAAGAGTAACAAAATCCTCGGATTAGGCCAAAAGAAAATACTGTAAGATCATAACCACCTCTTTATTAAAGAAAATGGTATGATTAAAGAGCTCCAGAACATTGTATTTATATTTGATTTGATTTGATTGCCTTTGTGGATTATTTTTTTTTTTGCCTTGGTCCTGATTTTTGCTTGCAACTTTGACTTTGCAGTCCCAAGTGTCTGTTACCCTGTAACTGTTGGCAGAAGACCTAAATAAAAGCAATGTGAATACGTTGGGGTGACACTCCTGCGTCGGATTGCGTGGGGAAGGGACGGCGCAGTCCTGGCCGCTCGCTCGAGAGGGGCTCGGGGATAAACGGCGAAATGCCGACCGGCGCGGAATTGCATCAGATACTGCGGAGGATCCAAACCCCCTTACTTTCCAGATTTCAATTTAATGAAACACTTAAACGAACAAATCTATGCCTAAAACTTCTTGGAATGTGGTAGCCAGTTCTGCATTTTATTACAGTGTCACCCGTCTGAGAACTGACGGGTTCATTTGAGCTCCTCAGGTTAGTAGATGTCAGAGCGTACAGCAAAATACGCTGCTTCTCCAGCTGCCTTATGTGAGGCTAGAAAAGGCCACTGGCTCCAAGATGCTTTAAGGACAGATTTCGGACTCCTTTTGGATCAGGGTTAAACTCGATCCTCTGGGTTTCTGTGCTGCGTGTCACGTTTTATATTTCCCAGCTTTGGAATTCCTTGCAAATGTCCTGCAGCTCATGGCTGTGTCTTAGGGTTGTTTGCCATCCTCGGAATTCTTCAGATCTGCTTATGCTTTACCTTGCAAACGTGTATTGACGTACCTTTAGAGGATGAATTATTTAGCAGTTGAGCTGTAACTGTGGGGTTTTGAATAATGCTAAGGAATTTTAAGGAAGCGCTTGCTAATGGCATGCACGTGCTCGTTAGCTAATTTACTTGACTTGTAGCATGCAGAATGTACTGAACTGAGCATCTGTGCAGATTCTGCACGCATCCTCCTGCCGTTTCTAATGTAGCACCTTTTCTTTAAATCCTACTATATAATAGAAATCTTTTGCAGTTTCCAGGGGACTGTGCCTCGTGCGACTGGCTCTGAAGTCCTGGCGAACAGGTCGGGCTCCTTGGTTTCGAATGTGAAATGGGCATTTGAGCCCTGGCCCTCGGTTCTGGTTACAGTGTCCTCAGCTGCAGGAGCAGAGGTGCTCGCACGCCTCTAACGTGTGCGCGTTTCGCAGAGATGTTTTCCTCCCTCCGCCTTATCTGCTTGGTCTTGGTGATCACATTTCCCCTTCCCTCTCAGGATGTCAGTTAAGGAAATATTCTAATGGTTTACTTTTAATTTGCATGGTTTTAGAATCCTTACTGTGTAGCTTGCCTGATAACTAAATTTACACTTTTTAAGGCTAATTTAGCTGTTAGTCTCCAGGATTCTCAATAATGATTCTGAAATCTGGATTAAGAATCTCCTCTTCTGCTGGCCCAAAGTTCCAGTTCTTCACTACCTCCCTGGCTGTTTGGCTGGGGAAGTGTCCCTCTCACCATCAGGAAAGGTGACATCGTTTCTTCTGATCGACTAGCAGGCTCAAACCTGCTTGGACAACTCTCAATATACTGTTCTTACCAAAAAATGGTCTTTTGGGGGAAGAGGAAATAGAGATAAAGGTGCCACTGCCCGACCCAGCCGAGCCTGGTACTTCTGAGTCGCTTCCCCATGTGCATAAAGCTGCTTTGCTCCTTTCACCCTCTGCTTCTTTGTGACAATTTGGGCACCAAATCTCTAACAAAGTAGTACTAAAGATTGTTAAAAACACCGCCAAAACCGGAGAAAAGGGCAGACGCGTGCTCCGAGTTTATGCCGTCGATACACGACAGCCGCAGCGCGCTCAGGAGGCTGGGAGGAGGGAGAGCACAGGGCAGCTACGGGCTGGGGCGGCGGAACATCCTGAGGTAACGGGAAACCCGGGCCCTGTGAACCCCGCGGCCGCCCGCCTTCGGCCCCTCCGGTGGGGGTGGGCCCGGGGCA